>PVIC010014763.1:0-28357 GCA_004025085.1 Thryonomys swinderianus | reverse complement strand
GTTCCCAAGCTAGTGTTGTTTTGTTAAAGAATTATAGTCATCCTTTCCCCATGGAATAACAGTATGCATTCTTATTTTTAGAAGCCTGGGGACTTTCCTAGGGCAGCAATCCTAAACAGAGTTCATTGATACTCTGAAATTCTCTTCTATCCCAAGCACTCCTTATTCCATTCATGTTCAGTATCTATGTCCTATACTAATGATTCTTGCATAGAGTTGTCCTTATTTTAAAAAAAACAACATAAGTACACACTGCATCCTGTGTATACTGTTTATTCAGTACTGTTAATAAAACTACACCTGAGTTACAGATCTGAGTTATTCCTTTTCCCCTCTCACATGTGAGTTTTCATAAAATGCCCATAAAGACAAAAACAATTTTACTTTCCATGCACTCAGTTTTTGATGCCATGCACTTAGTTGATATAAAGCAAGAGGAAAAAATGGAGTTTATGGGATAAAGTGAAGTTTTCAAAATAAGTAAATTACTTGAACCAATACTTTGATTCACATAGGACATTTCTGACTTCAAATTAAAGCATCAAATGATTCACTGAGCTAGAATCTTGAGATTTTTCAACGGGTTGGTACAATCTGTTATCTTAAATTAAATTTCTAAAGGAGTATGTCTTTGGATATTATATACTTCATAGCTGACAGGGACACTATCTAATTAGCTATTAATATGCAAAGCAGAGGAAGGGATAATTAGAGACATAGATTATGCAAAAGCAATCACACTGACAGAGGGCAAAAGCTATTGGGAACATACTGAATCAAATTTGTATATACATTTCTCTAGTTTATCATGTTTCATTCGTATTGTATCACATTTATGCATCATTTAACATGTTATAAATGAAGTAATACCCTAATCCACTGATTGATTAAATCTAAATCTTACAACATAATCTATTAGACTACAAAAATAACAAGCTCCAGAGGATGTAGAAAAATAAAATCCTACATTTGAAAACTGCTCTGCTTCATTAGCCCCAACATCCAATATTCTTTGCTCTGAAAAGATAGTATAAAAATATTATATTTTATATCACTGGTATAACTGTCAAGATATTGATTATGAAAGGAAACTCCTGGCTCATAGAACCTGTTCTGATTTTTTGCTGGATACAAGTATCACCCCAAATTTTGGCAACATAAAAAAAAACAACTATTTTATTACATGCATGATTTTGTAAGTCAGGAATTTCAGTCACAGGAAAGGCCTTTTGTCTATGTGTCAAGTTGCCTGGGATCTCAGCGGGGATGACTTGGTTAATTGCAGTATGCTTGGAGAGTTTGCCCACAGATCTAGGGCCTTGGTTCTGACTGCCCACTGGATTCTGGATTCTGTGCTCTTCTCCATATTTTTCTGCAAAAATGGAATGTCTGAGATGATATCTTCAAGCATCTGCTTTGCATTGCAGTTAAGATGGTAAAAGCAACTAGAGTTTCCCAGGGATCTCTTTTTCCAGGTAGCTTCTTTCATGACAAGTCTGGGCTTCCGCACACCGTGACAATGTTAGGGCAGAAACTACACACTAGCTTGCCATCGACAGAATGAACATTTCCAAGGAAAGGATGAGGGAATGGGGTAGTCTTTTAACGCTGAAACCAGGAAACTGGTGTAGCAGTAATTCCACAATATTTTATTAGTCAAAATATTTAAGGTTCAAGGGAAGGGGAACCCTGCCCCCCTCGGTTTCTCATTGGGAGGAAGCTCAAAGAATCTGTGACCATCTTTAGCTACTAATTCATTATGTACCCTTCTGAACTCATATTAAAGAGTTTTAGACACTATGCCTTCTTTATTTTAGCATTCAAGTAGACAAGCTATTTCTCTTCTCCTTGTATCAATATTTTACATTGAAATTAATTCAGATGACTTTTAAATAATCCTTTGAGACAGGAAAAATTTTATGAATGGTAAATATAGATGTAAATAAATTAACAAATACTTTAGGCTAAGCCTATAAGTTTAAGTGAAAAGCACAGTCCAAACAAAACTTCAAGGAGTGGAAGGATAGTTATCAAGTGTAGAAGATTTTTGCCTCCCTGAGCTTTGCCCAAAATAGACTATACTTTCAGTTTCCTTGACACTGCGTTGTAGTGAACTATGGTAGATTAATATCTAATGGTCAATGTGGAATGCCCAGTGGAACTGAATCAGTTGGTTTGGGTGTGGAAGACCCACATGAGGATTGTTGAGAATGATGTATAAAAAGAGAACTATGGAGGAAGAGCCTTGGCTCTTGATTTTCTTGGAGAGGTTGCTCAAGTGATTTTCTTGATGCAAACTTGGCTCTTCCCTCATCATTAAAAGAGCTCAGGTCTGTTGCAGGAAAAGCTACTGTTCTGGTCAGGGGCCTTCTCATTTTTGGCATGAACATCGCTTCCAGGGTCCACTGCAGCTTCTCAGCCTGGTGGCCCAAGTCCTTCAACCCACCAGCACGGGCTTTCTAGCTTTCACATGGTTTTGTGGCCTGGCTGGTACAGCTCCTTGATACAGATGAGCATGAGACATTGGCATGGCCTGTAGGCCACTGACTGGACTCATCAGAGGACATTGCTTTGGACTCTAGACCTTCAGCTGAACTTTTGTGGTGTGTCGCTGTGGTATCCAGGCTGGATTCTCTGGGTGTCTAGTATGAGGCTAGATTTCTTGCACTTCTCTGTATTGGACTTTTGGGGTGAGTGTTATAAAACAGTTCTATAAAGGTGTCCAGTATTAAATCTATTCCCTTGCCAACCTTGATGATAACAGCACCTTACTAGGTTCTGGTCAATATATATGCTGAGAAATGTGTGGCAACTCTCAGCAGCCATCTTTAACAGGCATCTGTTGTGTTTTTGGTTCTGTTTTACTTCTTTTTGCCCCTATCACCTGAAGTATGAATATGGCCTTAGAATGTGAAAATGAAAAATCAAACGTGACAGAAATCGGATTCCGTTATTTGAGAACTTAGTGGTTCAAAGGTGATGTCTTAGTCTCGCACTTAATTAGCCCAACCTTTTACATGAATGGCAAGCAAGCTTTTATCTTTAATTTAAATCCAATTTGTTTTGAATTTTCTGAAAATGTTTCAAATTTGTTCTACTTCACGTATATTAGTTGTATTAAAAATTGTTCTTCTGCCATCTACTTTCTCCCCTTCTACAGTGTTTTCTCAGTCTTCATCCTCCTTGTTCTCTCTTTCTTTTAAATTACTATATTTTTAATATCTACTGGTGGTGAGTCTTGATAATTAGGTCTGGAATGAAGCGCAGTGCTTATTGTGATTAAATAAATTAATCATGTGCAGCAGCCTCCTAAGTTATCTTTCCATGCAGCCTTGGAGTAAAGGAAGACAGATAGGTTGCTTTCCAGCCTGCCATCAGTGTACTTAAGCACAAGTATTTTGACACTCTTAAAGGGAACAGGCTTGCAAAATGTTATTGCTGTGAGTAAATCCCTTAAGTTATTAGTGCAATGAAGGTAGAATTTCAGACACCCAACCAACATTAATGAAGCACTCCTTTTCTTCTTCCAACTGTGCATAAGAATTTCTTTTCCATCTCAGCTTCACATTATTGTTATTTTTTCCTCCTTGATATCATCAGGTAAAGGTAGAATGCAAATGAAAAGTGTTTTTCGAGACAAATTCAGATGGACTACTGAATAAATCTGACAGCTCCCTGGAGGAAATGCCCAGATGTTTGTCATACACACCTTGAATGTTGTTCATTAGGTTGAGGCAAATATTAGTTGAAATGCGGCTGAACTACATGTTCTTTACAGTAACAAAAATAACAAAATTCCTTCATCTCTGGCTTTCATGCCTCCTGTGATGAAATTATTTTATCCAACTTCATCTCTAAAATTCCTAACACAAATAAATTGCCTATGTCCCTAAGCCAAGTGGGTAACCATTGACATGCTGATTAAGCATTACTGATTAATCGTACAATAAGTCATTGAAACTGCTGGTGCACAGATGGGCAACATTTATTTAATTGTTTAATAACCTACACTCTGCTCTAAAGGGAACCTGCTAATGTACCTGCAATTGAAAAACAATGCTGTCTCAGGGAAACATGAATTGACTTACCTTTTATATAATGAGGTCATTCTCTGGGTAAACTTTCAAAGTTCGAACTGAACTCTTGTTAGCTTCCACAGGTACAGTCGTGTGATGCTGTAGAAACTCTTGTCACGTGGAATCTCAGAAGAAGAACTAATGCAGGAATTACAGGCTTCACGATGTCTTCCTAGAACTTTCGTTTTCATCATTTTATACTTATGTCGTGTTTTATCCATTTATCAGCCTGAAGGTTTCAAAAAGAGCTGTTCTATAATATATGATCAACAAAATCATATACTTTAGAAAAGGTAAGGTGCTTCTCTATAAGCAATTGAAATTATAATTATTTAATACATGTGATCTTTTAGTTCAAGGCTAATAAGAACTTGAAAAAGGGTGCTTCGCTCTGCCTTTTCCCTCTGAAAGATAACAATTATGATTTCAAAACCATCTAAAAGCAGATTGAAGTTTTCTTCAACAATTTCTTGAACACATATCAGTTATTGTACCGGTGACTAAATATCTACTCTTGAAAGAATACAGAGCTATAAAGACATGAGTATTATAAGTGGTTATTTAGGATTTAGCCATTGGCAGATTTTGAATTCAGATACTTTCTCTGGCATTTACTATGTGTCCAATGCTGGGAATTACTTAAAGTATTCATTTAAAAGAGGAATAACAGTAATAACGATAGCAGTTACCTATGTTTACCTGAATTACAGCCTTCTCCCAATGTTAAAGAACCTAGTACTTCACTGTAGCTTTATTTGAAAACAAGATCTTTACAAGAATAATCAAGTTAAAATAAAACCAACAAGATGATTCTAAAGCGCCAGGATTGGTGCTTATAAAAATGGGAGATTTGGATACAAAGAGAAGCACACACAACAGAGATATGCTCCAAAGATGTACAATTGGGACATTGTGAAAAGACCAAAGCAGAAAATGGAACGGATGTAAAACAAGGATTACAGGACACAGAAGCTAGGAGGAAGTCAAGAAGATGATAACTAGAGTTTCCAACTATGTGATTTCATCATCCAGCATCTAGCAATATGATACATCTGTTGTTTTAAACCACATAGTCTGTGGCAATATTGTAGGGAGGATACAGTTTAAGCAATAAGCAAATTTATATGTAGGAAGTGTTTAGAACAATGTCTGAGGTTGCTGTTAGGACTGATGATTTCTATGAACAATTTCTGTTAAGGGTTTTAATAGAAGGCGGGAACACAGTATCTACAGAAGGAAGATTATCCAGACCACAGATCTGCAGCTTTCATCTGCAGCTGTCTATTCGCTCATACTTTTTATGTCAGGAGATGAGGTGTGATTTACTTGTGTGACGCTGTCTGTTGAGAGATCGCCACACGCCGCTGACAAAGGCCTTCACCTCCTCTGGAGCTCCAAATGCTGACGAGTTGGACAGTCACTGACTTCCAATCAGACTCTAGAGCTGTTGGCAAACACTAGCATTTAACCACCGAAACTATGCCGGACGGCAGTTGTCTTATTCCAGTGTGAGAATACAAGAGAGATCAGAGGAGACCACGTCAAATGGAGATGAGCTTACTCCTGGAAAGGACATTTGTCACTTCTGTTGCATCTTGTTCATTACAAACCAATAAATAAGGTTCCTTCACATTTGAGGAAAGGTGATTACAGTACGGAGTATACAGCGGACTTGAAGATCGTCGGGAGCCAGCTTCCTTCTACTAAAAGGGACGGAGAAAGGACTTCCCACGTGGGATCCCCAGTGACTCTCATGTACATGTCCACTAGCTGTTCCAAGACAAATACAGACACTGGGGCATGACTGGGATTCTTTCTGAGAATTGTCTGAGAAGAAGGTATGACAGCTTACTTCATATACTAATAAGTCAAGTTCCTGCATTACATTTAAAAAATTAAATCAGGTACAATGATTAGGGCAGATTTTCTTTAAAAAGTCGTGCCAGGATCACAGATAGACAATTTCCGGATCTTCTCTTTGGCATGAACACCTGTAGATGCAAATGAGCTCTAGGAAGTAGGACAGCTTTTATAGAGTGGGAAATTTCCATAGGAGACTTGATGTGGGAATGTGACGAGGGGAAGGAATAAATATGATACAGAAAGAAAATAAAAGAGCATGTATAAAGGGGGTGAGGAGCTGTGGGTGGGTAGGGATATGGGTAAAAATGAGAATTAACCTGTGTCATATACTGGTACAAATTCCCCAATGTTATACATGATTTTGAGATGTATATAAATTGTACCAATAAAGAATTTAAATTTTTAAAAAAAGGAGTGTCAGGACAGAGAATGAATCCAGTTCTCTTGGTGTGGTAATCGTTTTTGAGTTAAATGTTCAGGAAGACAATACACAAAGTAAAATCTTGCAATCAGATTTTCACATATTTACTTGAATAAGTTCACAAGAATTACATTAAAGATCTGGTTCTTTTTTTAATAGTTCATAAATAAAGTTCAATTTATTTTGAACACCATTATCAATTTTATAAGAACGCTTTCTGAGCATATAAGTATATGCATACGTCTAAATGTACTTCTATAAATATTATACTATACATGTCATTCTGCAAATACTGATTTTAATTCACTATGTTTGGAAATCTTTCATGGCCTGAATGTATTTACCTCAATATCTATCTTTTAGGGGAACCTTTAGAATTAAATGTGGTAATGCATATAAAATATTCAGAAAGCAGTTTGTAGGCACATTTAAAAATATTTATGATAATAGTACAGATCTGTGTTTTGATTATAGTAGTTATGATGGGTTGTAGGGTTAAAAGCATGACTTTCATTTACACTGGCCTGATCCCTGATTTGCAAGAGAAACTGTGGCTTAAAATGGTAGTGAGGGTACTCCTCAAAGTGCTCCTACAAAGCTACAGTTCCCACGTGACCTCTTCTATGTTCTAGAACTCTTAAATCCAGGAAGGAGAGGGGAAGAAGAATGGAAATCAGAGGCGGGCCCTAGGTAAGATGGCAGACTTTTTGCAGATGACAAGTGTTCAAGGATGTTCCAGGAATCTCTGTGGAATTACAGAGAATGTGAGGTCTGAATTTAGTGGTAACATTTTCTAATCATGCACTTGGCATACAACTTAATCCAATTCTTTGTTGTGGACAAAGGTGAATATAGCTCAGAAAAGTAGCCAAATGGCCTTGTTAAATATAAGATCTACCCCTACGTATATTTTTATCTAATTGTATTTTATAGTGAAGTCCGCACTGCCTATTCTTCTTTTCATGGCACTGCTTCTGTTGTTGTTTGATTTGATTTTTATTAAAAATAATTTATGACGAGCAATAACATTTGCTGAATAAATAAGACTCTTTAGGTGCATTCCTTGTCTCATTCTATGGAGTTAAAGAATTTCTTAAGCTTTGTGTGTGGCCTCACTATAATAGAATCAATAGGTAAAAGAGCTCCTTTCTTTCAGTATGCTTAGCAATAAAGTCAGTTTGCTCCTTTTAAACATTTATTTTAGGAAGAGGGGTATATAAGTGCTATTAAAACAAAATTATTGGGCCAGAAGTGTAGCTGAAGTGTACTGTACTTACCTTGGAAGCACAAGGGCCAGAGTTCAATCCCCAGTATCACCAAAAAATAAAATAAAATGAAATAAAACAAAATAAAATTATGTTATTATTAATTACAGATTTATTTTGTCAATATCACTTCTGTGAATTTTTTAAACCCAAGTATGAACATATTTACAATTAAAATTTCAGATTTGTTTTCATCATGTAATTGTCTTTACCAAAAACATGAAGAAAACTAGCAGATTTCTTTTCCTATTCATCTTCTGGCAGTTTCTGTACTAGTTGCTTTATACACATTGGAACATTTGCTGTTCCCAACGAGGCTACAATCCTTGGGTGGACGTTTGCTATTCTTGGGAGTTTGCATACCCATTCCCATGCTCACAGCACTGGGGGAAAATAAAGCCTATGATTGCACTGTCTTTGGAAATTACTGGGACATCTTCCCTCCATCAATACATCTTTAACCTGACACTTCACTTAGTTAAGAAATTTCACCCAAATGGTCCCCTGGCCAGGAAAAGATAACCAGGAAAGATCCCTCCATTCCCACTGTGAGCTGGTGGTTCTCAGCTGAGGGAGACTTTGCCCTCCAGGAAACGTGGAGATGTCTTGTGACATTTGACTAGTCACTGCTGGGGCTGTAAAAGGCCCAGTGATGCTGCTTAATATTTTACATCACACATTTCCCACAGCAAAGAATTATCCAGATTAATGGTGCTAAGATTGACAAATCTGACCTTTAAGATTTGCCATGTTGACTCTCTTCCTCTTCCATTTTAGGCTCATTTTATGACGACATGACATTTTTGTAAATATCCTGAATTCTTTTGTGATTATCATTATCCATAAATACTAATTAGAAAACTCCTAATCTCATATTGTCCGTGCACTATCAAAAAATAATAATCCAAAGAGGGCTGGGAATGTAGCTCAGTGGCACCATACCTGGCTTGCAAGAGAAAGGTCTGGAGTTCGGTTCCCAGTACAGGGAGAAAAAAACAGGCCATTAAAAACAATTTGTTTGGGCAAAATTATGCTTTCTAAAATTGCTGAAGTTTAAAAAAATTACCAGGCAGTTAGTTCAGTGGCACCATGCCTGTGGTGAGTTTGATCACAAGGACTGCAAAAATAAAAATAATAAATCATATTAGTGAATTTGTAGCAACTTACAGAGGAGAAACCAGGAGGAGACATCTTTGTTTCTTTATGCCTAGACTGGATGACTTTAAGGCAAACCCAGAAAGGTGAGCAGTAACTGGGTAGGGCAGAAGTTAGGATGCACTAATCTCGACTTGGGAGACTCAGTAAAATGAGGGTCTGGCAGTGCTAGGAGAAGGTACTGGTCGTGGCTGATAAATATGGTATTTAATTGTTTCAAGAGCAACTATTTTTTTAAAAGAAGAGAAGTTAGCTCCCCGTCCCCCAGTATTGTTTAGCACAGAAATAAGAAATGATTCTTTATATTCGAATTGATCATCATGGAAACAGGAAAAAAAGGTTCATGTTCATCCTTCCCTGATAGAATCGATCATCGATCTTCCCCCCCCTCCAGGGAGAAGCTTAGTTTGGCAAAGAATATCACCCAGCTGGGAAGCTTGGACATCGCTCTAAATTTCTGTGGATTCTGAAGGATACAGACAATGTCCCCAGAATTTTATCCTCCCCTCGCTACTCGCTTAGTAACCCTCATCTCTCCCCGAGTCACAAAAACCCTGTCGGCTGGTGAGCTGTGTCTTCTGTCTCGCAGAGAAAACGCAACACCTCAGATGGGCCGAGCTGCCCTCTCCTGGCCCCTGGCCGCTCAGGTCTCTCTCCATGGAGCATCGGTCCGTCTCCTCTGGGTCGCGCTTGCTTTCGTTTCTAGAATGTTCCTCTCCTTTTCTGACTTCCGATCTCCAGCCATGCTGCGGCCACTGTCCACAAATGCACAGTCTGCACCGTATCAAATCTGCCTTAAGCATGGTTGTCCTTCGAGTTGCCACGGAA
This sequence comes from Thryonomys swinderianus, assembly GCA_004025085.1. Taxonomy (NCBI): domain Eukaryota; kingdom Metazoa; phylum Chordata; class Mammalia; order Rodentia; family Thryonomyidae; genus Thryonomys; species Thryonomys swinderianus. The sequence goes on along the minus strand of PVIC010014763.1, from coordinate 18,749 downwards.
ACGCCGTTCCCACAAACTCCAAGTTCCCTCGCTTGCCCGTCCGCCTTTACAATTCACCTCAGTGTTAGTCTCTCACAATATTCCTTAGCGTCCCTTCAGTTTTGTTAGAATTGTCATGATAGGTCGTCAGATGTTTCCTTAGGCTATGGTGCTTTCAATAGGTGCGCTGTCTCCGCTATGTTTGACACAAGAGATGAGCATCTGGAGTATTAATTATAGTAGACGTTCACTAAATAGTTCATGAATGATTCATTGATTGGCTTGAAACATTTACTTTCTCAGAGAGTCTGCATAATTTGCCCTTGAAAGCCTAACAGTTACCATAACTGAGAATAAACTCAAAAATTTATCTGACTCCCCCTCCCCCCACCCCGCCCGGTCAAGCAGTTGCCTTTATCTTGCATTTTCATTACATGAAAGAAAGAAAGAAAGAAAGAGAGAGAGAGAAAGAAAGAAAGAAAGAAAGAAAGAAAGAAAGAAAGAAAGAAAGAAAGAAAGAAAGAAGGAAGGAAGGAAGGAAGGAAGGAAGGAAGGAAGGAAGGAAGGAAGGAAGGAAGGAAGGAAGGGAGGAAGGAAAGAAAGTTGATTCTTTCCCTTTGTCTTCCTTGTTCTCATTTTTTCTAATTCTATTTCTGTCTAGCTGTCACCATTCATTTATGGTTTTCTGTGACTGTTCCGAGTCTCCTGAGTCGGAGGATAGAGACGGTGTCCTCCGTAGTCACATACTGCTCTGAAGACAGTTTGAACATATACATCAAAGTTTTCTCTTTCATGTTTGAAGTTTTTATCATTCAGGTATCAAGTTTCTAAGCTTTGAACTGCATGAACCTGTAAAGGTCACATCTGCTTTTTGATCTCACGGGGCACCGTGCAACCAGCGGTAGCGGACTGGGAACGTGCTGCCCGCATCTCCCATCAGGAACGAGCTTGTCACCCAGCCGCAAGGACCGTGCTCAGCCTGCCGCCGTTGCCATCTGCGGGACTGTCTGGCTTCCGAGTCTGGCCCGCTATCTCCGGGGCACTTCTCCGCCCAGGGTGAGGACAACTCCTATCCGAGCCAGAATCCTCTAACAGCCGTTTGGTGTTGGGTTGGACACACTAGCAGATCTTCATTTGAGGTGCTGACTCTTCCTATCCAGTCTTACTTCCATTTTCTTTTTTTCTTTCACATATTTCAGACCTGCTTTGCAATCCCAAGACTTCCAATAGACCTCTCTTATTCCTCAGACCACCTTGATGCCTGTGTCTAGGAGGGTGCAAACATCAGATTAGTGTAGTGCTCTCTTTCTAGCCAAGGCGAAGGTCATTTTATGCCAAAGCGACAATAGGAGCACTTAAGTCCTGGTGGTGTGTCCTGGAGGTGTTCCATGAAGGAGTCCCCTGAGTGCAGAAGACTGTACCCACACCCACTTGCTGAGTCTTTAGCTTAGATGGCAGGTACTTCTCATTTTGAAGACAAGAAATGTGAAACTTCAGTGGGTCTTGTACTCTGTGCAGTTTTACCTAAGAGGTCAGCCACAGAATTATGAATAAATTCTAGATTCTGCCTGTTACATATATGCTCTTCCACCACCATGAAAAAAGATGTTTGCTGCTGTGAATGACAGGAGAATTGGAGGACACTCTGCTCTCAAGCACTTGTGATTTATCTTCCCATTCTAAAAGGGTACAATTCTGTGAAATAGGAATTAAATGGTCTTTATTGTGGCAAAGACCCAGGGAGCTGTAGAAACCCGATGTTAAACTGAGTATCCATTGTTGCCTCCCTCTTATGGTTGGAATTCACCATCCTATGTCCCAGATTTTAAATTGAATGTCAAATTTAATTTTACTGAGAAAGGCTGAAGCTCAGAGTCTATCACAGATCACAGAGCTAAGCCTGACAGCTGCCTTATGGATCAATCTGATAAGGAGGATGGGGGAGTGGAAGGTAAATCATTGTTTAGGGTATCCGTGCCCAGAGTAGCTCAGCATTCCATCTGGAAAGATATTTTTGTCTTTGCAAACTAAATACCACTGAAAATGTATCAGTCCAGAAAGTGGGAAAAGGTTCAACCTACAGACCTCTGCTCTCTTGGCATCGCTTGATCGTCTCTGCCTTTCGTTTCCATATAATCAAGTCTCAAATCCCACCCTCAAATGAAGACCCATTCCATCCATTATCCAACCTTCGGTGATCATTTTTTTCTGCTTCCAAACTGCCTGTAATTTAACACTCAGTTTTCGAATTCAATCTATTCTTTTATTCAGCACATTTATTGACTATATACAATTATAGACCATTACTAGACATCATGAGAGTTGCACAGATAGACAAAGGTCTCTACCTTTGCAAACTGAAATTTAATCAGAGAGGCTGACATTTAAGTAACCCAGGAATGCATGAAGTAAAAGAACCTGGATCTTGACTTTCTGGGTATAAAAGGATTAAGCTTAAGCCATCATCTTGTCTTGAATGTCTTCACCTCTATGAGATACATATAGATACAACAGAAAGCACAGTCAGGGTCACCTAAACAACATGAGCAAATTACTATACATTATAATCATCTGTATAGTTTTTTTAATTGTTGATAATAGTCTCATTAAAAATTATCACAAAGCAAAAGAAAATAAGGGACACGTAAAAATATAGACACAAGTCTCCCACCAGCTACTTGAGTACAGCCAATAGATTGTGAAAATAGTACTAAAACTAAGCTGATGAGGAAGAGCAAGCCTTTGGTTGCAGATAAAGATCATTAGACAGTAAAGATTAAGAGAGAATTATAAATAAATGCAAGGCTGTATGAAAATTTATGGTGTGCAGAAGAAAAATGAATATTCTGGTGGGTCTAAAACATGCAAGGTTGTCTAGGAGAGGACCCTTTCTTAGAGAGTTTTGATGGTCTTGCTATAGACTGAACTTTTTTTTGTAGGGATAATTTTGTAGTGTTTCTTTTGTTCTATGCTTTTCACTGTGGTCTCATCAAGATTCACTCGCTCTGTATCCTTTTACCTCTAGTTAGTGGATCCTTGCTTTAGTAGAAATGGAAATGAAAACTAATGTGCACATTTCAAAGCAAAAACCTTGAATTTCCAAAGTTTAACACCAGAGAGGACTTCAGTTTAGCTATAGGGGACACAACGTGCTACAGGGTTTCAGACTCATCCACCCTCAAAGGCAGGAGGAATTCACCTCCTCAGATTGGTTGGTGAGTTGGGGTCTCCGGTCTACTCTATCTCCTTCCTGGTGTAATCACCACTGATGTGGGACAGTTCTGTTTACAAGAAGAACTGTGTCTGTATCTGTCTGTGGGGTCTCCAGACACATAGGACTTTCTTACTTACTTCTTTCCTGGCATCCAGGTGACCACAGGTTTAGAATAATGACTGGAGGCTTCCGGGTGTAGCTGAATGTCCCTTTCAACTTCAGATCATGTCATTTCAGGGCTGACTTACCCAGTTCCCAGAGAGTCCCTCAGTGATTGTTTACCTGTGAGGAGCTGCAAAGAAATTTGTCCCAATAGTCATGGTAATATAGAATGCAGAGTGAAAGTGTAGTTGTTTAATGCTTGTTGTTACCTGTTGGGAACCTCTAGGCCCAAGTGAGGAGTCGGGATTCACCGAAAAAGAAAAAACAAAAATCTTTGGAGTCCCTGAGGGTGCCAGAAGAAAATGCAAAGCATGCTTTCCACGCGCAGCAGGAAAAGGGCCCTTATTGTTCCCCATCACTATGGCAGTTCCGATCTTGTCCTCACTATGTCCCTTCTGTAATCCCATGATGCTCTGGTGATGTCTCAGGAATGAGATGCCTGCTTACCCCAGGGGGCTCATCAAAATCAAAGCAAAGTCCACACCCTGAGCCAGACATTTGCATTATGAACAGGCCTTCCAGAGACTGGGGGTGATTACAGATGAGTGATTCTGAGATAGAATCCTAGAAAAGTTCTAACTCTCAGATCTCTGTAGCCACCTTTATACTCTGGTTCCCTCTGAAGCCCCGCTTTTAGCTTTTCCTTTAATACATTGTTATTGCTAACAGTAGCCGTACTGCACACACCTCTGACAGAGAAATGAAGACCTGTGAGAAGATCTGGCTTATTGTCCCAGTTTATGGGATAAATTGATTTTAGGAGAAAAATGACTAATGACGAACATCTACAATTGTGCCCAACACATCTGTTCTCTTCCTGAGACAGAACAATGACTCTCCTCTCTTCTGCTTAAAATTTTCAATAAACTTTAAACTACCTATATGAAAAAGAAAAGCAAAATTTTGATCTGGTCATAAACTTGAATGTCCATATTACTTCTCTGCTACTTCTCAAAGATTCTAATTTCAGATCCATCTGTACTACTCATTGTCATCTTAGTTTAACCCTCAATTTCTGGTCTGCCTGTCTAAGTGCATTTGTAATGACCTGTCCTTAGATATCTCAATGAAAGTGTAGCTCTAAAATAAAATAAAATAAAATAAAATAAAATAAAATAAAATAAAAAATAGAAAAAACAAGGGAAAGGGAAGGTGAGGGGGAAAAGCCTATTTTCTTCCTCAAGCATCAGACTCAAAACATTTTATCTAAGAGCCTGCTCCTTCTGTCGTTGGGAATGTCATCTGCATATTTATCACCAAGCCAAACACCCTTGGAGGAACAATGACATTATCACGTTAATGTCTTAGAAGGTAAAACAGTTGACTTTGTTCAGTTCTGAAGGTATTGCCCTTTTTATTTTAATGGCAGGGTTTCTCTACCCAGCCAGGCAGAGGACCTTGTAAATCTTACTAGCAAGTGATAGGCATTGCACTGCTGTGGAAGAGCGCCCTCAGCCCCTCCTGGTCGGCTTTGCATGTGAACCAGAAGGAAGCCACCTGGCTAGCGGGTGGCAAGGCCCACGGGAAACATGGGCAAGAGCAAATCACCGGCTAGTGTTCACTGATGGTGTCTGTGGAGTGCCCTCTGCGTGCACAGACTTTTAAGACAGCCAGCACTGAAAGAGGAAATTGTACCGTGACTTTGGGGAGTCGGTGAACTACTGAGGATTCAGAACTCGCACGTGTGAAAGGAAAGCAAATGGGGAACTAAGTGAAGGCAGGCTAACAGGGCAAACGACAGAGGAGGCAAAGGAAGAGTGAGATGAAAATGTCACTCTCTCCACCCATTCTTTCCCTTTTATGGCCCCGATCCTCAGGAGGTGGCCTTCTAATATGCCCTGGTAGCGCCCCCTACCTTACCTCTCAGCGCTTGTCAACATGGACTGTAATTAGTGTTTGCTTCCCTGTCTTCTTCGCTGGGCTTTAGGCTCCTATCTGATATATAACTGTAACCCATCCTCTGTGTACTACCTGCCACAGAGACAAATCTAAACCATGAAACATTGAATAACGAAATAAATTCTAGGGCTGGAGATTTAGCTCAGTGGTTCCAGCTCCTGCTTTGCAAGCACAAGGTCCCTGGTTCGATCCCCAGTAACCACATACAACAATACTGGGCTTGGTGACTCACGCCCACCAGCAACCAGTACCACACACTGCAGTGCCAGGCACGATGGCTCAAACTTGTCATCCCAGCACTCAGGAAGCAGAGGCCAGAGGATTGCTGAATTTGAGGCTTGCCTGAGCTACAAATGAGCGCAGGGCCAGCCTGAACTTCAAAGCGAGACCCTGTCTTAAAAAAAAAAAAAAAGAAATAGATTTTATTTATTACATGAGTTTTGTTTATTGGGAAGGCCAAGAGAAAATTATAGCATACGATTTAACAGTCAATATGCTTACGAGGTTAACATGTGATCTTTAATTTTTTTCAATAGTATCAGGCCTCTAAACTTCTACTTCCTAAAGGAAATAATCTTCCTTTTCTTCCCCAGCCCATTAATCCATTATTAAACTTACAAATACAATTTATGTGATTATTAAAATTAAACCTTCTGCTCATCATTCTTGCCTTTGAAGATCTTTATTCAGAGTGCTACAAGTGTTTACCATCAAGGGATTACATAGTACTAAAAAGAATATGTAGAGTTATACGCCATGTATAAAACATGTACGAGGTGTGATTTTAAAACTACTGTGAATATTTAAATTCTCAAAAAAAAATCAATGTCACATTAAAAACATAGTGCCATAAATTCCCCTCAGAATACTCTCCTTTATGTCGGACACACTTATTCCACCGCTGTCGCAACCCTCTGAAGCAGTTCAGAAGCGCCCTGGCTTCAGAGGTCCCTTTGTGTCAACCTCCGCCTGTGTCCTTCAGAAAGTCTGTTCCCTTCACTGATGCTGAGCCCTGCACCTGCGCTCAAACTTGGACTGCTTGCTTCCAAAGAACTTAGTCTGTGACTATACTAGAAGTAGCCTGAGGAAGCAAGTGAGATGTTACTGAGATTTGGAACCAGATCACTCATCTTTTGGTTGATACTGAGGACCCCATCACTGACAGCAGATGGGACACAGGTGGCTGAAAGGAGGAGTCCACCTATGAAATTTTGGTAGCGGGGAGTTGGAAGGAGATATAGTAGATGGAACTCACTAGCAGGTAAAATATGGTAGACAGTTGAGGTGTGCAGAAATCATAGAAATAAGTATACTTGGATTATACGCTATAGTAGTTCCTCAGACTGTGATGTGTCTCAGCAACAGGGACAGGGCATTTTAAAGCAAATGTCTGTGTCTGGACACCAGTTTCTGAGTGAGAAGGCACATGGTGGGGATAAAGAACCTTCACTTCTCACAAGGTTCCAGGCAGTGCTACCTCCGCTGGCCCACAAATGAGCCTCAAGTACCTCTGCTCACCAAAAGATTAAAAAGTACCCAAGGACAAGTGGTAGGCACGAGAAATCAGCTATGAATGCCAGAGAGCATCTCTGGGTGCATATAAATAAACTTCCACCTCTGAGCGAGAGAGAAGAAAAGGCCAATGACCAAACCTAGTACTAGTCTGAGTAGCTGAATTACAAAGATTGTTAGTTATGCAACTACTCTTCAGGACAAGAAAAACCTGGAATCCTTGCACTTGGAATGAGATACCTGATGGGTGCTCTGGAATACTTTAGACATCCAGACTTCTCCGATCCTTCCGAACTTTCAGTTGTGGTCTTTTGTTTTAACCATTGCCTCTTCACACTCCCACTCTGACAGCCACTGAAACACAACTGCTGAATTCTTTCTCACAAAGGCGGCCTGTGGCTTCTGTGTGATGGGCTCACAGGCCTGCTGCACAACACATCAAATCTGAGTCTAGCCCTATTTAGTGCCTTTGAGCTCTTTTTCTTCTTTGTAAATTGGAGCTAACTGGTGAAATTTATTTTTTAAATCTACTTGGTAGGTTCTGTTACCTTGTCCAAATGAATCGGTCTTTTCCAATTTTGAATTCTTCCAGTTTTCTTTAACGTCAAGCTACAAGCCTCCAAACTTACTTTTTCTAATCATTAACCATCTTACTCCCCTCTGTTTCACAAAACACTAAGACCTGGTGGCTTCTGTGGGGAGAGCATTGTGGCAGACTGGGATTGGCTTGCCCTGGATGGCAGATTAGGGAGCTTACTGGTAGGCTGCCCATGGACACTCACGCAGGAAAGGAAGCCATTTTGGATCTGACACAGTGTAGGAGCCCCTTTTTTATGGTAGTGACTCTAACAAACACTGCATTTCCTCTTGGGATCTAGAGAAAGTTGGAGGGTAGAAGTGTCATGAGTGATAAAGACTTTGAAGTGCTCGCCATGGCATAAATATAGGTAGGGTGGGTATGTATCTCTGGATAACCCACCGTGTGGACCACTGAGAAATCTGGAAAAATGCTCACTAACCTTTTGGTACCCCCTGGCCTGGGTACTCTTGGTATCCGCTGACACTTTAATACAATTTTTTGTTAATAATTTTCTTTATTACCTGAAGCATTTCTAATATATCTAACCTTTCTCATCTCCCTTCAACTGGTTTTTCTCATGAGAGTCTTTGAGAAACTTCTCTTAGAGCCTGCTTTGTCCACTCACCAGGTGTGTTACCAGCTCTGAGCTGTTTGTTGATGAATGATATTCATTTACCTTGAACAGTAGGGAGGGACTCACAGCGTTGAAATTGACCTGAGTTTTGTGCTCGGAGAAGCAAAGAACAGTGTAACCTCCCAGTTTGGTGTCCCGCAAGAGGGCTGATCACAAAGAAAAACCCACAGTTGTGGATTCATGTCCTGAGGTCAAACTCACTTCCTCTGTGCCTCAAAGACAGTCTTAACTTTATAATACCACATTCCCTCCGCCTCCTTTGAGTCTCTTGTCATGAATGGCTGTTCTCCCCCTTAGAATAGCCTCAACAGAGTGTCTTCTTACTTGCCCGGCCCATTTTGTCTCTCTTCCTGCCTTTCCTTCCCCTGCGTTGATCCTTAGGCTTTGTAGTCTACATTCTGTCTCAGTATCCACTTTTGAGAAAGTCAAGCTGTGACGCTGATTTCTGTATCCCAATTCCCTCACCTATGATTACGGATAATAGTAGTACCTTTCTCTACCTTATTGATTTTGTGTGTGTGTGTGTGTGTGTGTGTGTGTGAGACTTTCTGAAGTTAAAGAGTTTAACGTCTGTCTCGCACATTGTATGTGCTAGCCATTAACATTATTAAATAAATTATTAAATTTATTTAATTAAATAAATTAAATAATTTAAAAATAAAATTAATAATAAAATAAATAAAAAAATAAATAAAATAAAATTAAAAATAAAAAAAATTAAATAAATTAAATAAATGCTAGCCATTAACATTATTGAGGGACACACAATAAGAGAGAGAGAGAGAGAGAGGTTATATAAATCAATATTTTGAAACTACACAAACTCTCCAGACTCTTCTGCCGCTGTGTGTTACTAATTAACCACATGCTCCGTGCTGCTACCTGAGAGCCGAGTACAGGGAGAACATCACACGCCACCGGAAATCGTGTAAACTCATAAATATGACGTATGAGCCTTCCCATGAGACAGCTGCCACCCGCTTCCTTAGTTTCATCTTTCCTTTGTTTCTCTTTTACTGAATGTATTAGTACATTCTCAGTATACATTATCTTCACATTCAACATTGAGAATGTGCACCTGTACGTGGCGTATCTTGTTTCTTACTTTTTCCCATTCCCCTCCCGTCTCTGCCACCCCTCGACCCCCATATATACATAAACTCTGTTTCCATTTTTTCTTTTTTGCCATCATATTTTTCTATCCCCTCTTTCTAGCTTTCCTTTTGTCCCTGCTGTATTTTCCCTTCCTATTATGATCAAGAATATTTTATTTTATGTGTACCACGCCTTGATATCTATGTCGTTGATGTACGATACTCAAAATAAATCTCTTCCTACCATCCTAGATCTAAAATCTAAGTTGTTTATCATAATTTTGTTACGAACATTCGTTAATGCAAATAGCCTGACGTGGTATATATTTTCACTGTTGAACTAATTTTTAGCTCAAGGGCACTTGAACACTAAATCCTACTCTCTTTTAAGGTTCCGTATTCGCAGCGCCTTTTCCTAGACAGGGCCGAGTGAATGTTCCGTCCCTACCGCGCTGGTGTGAAGGGTGGCGCACAGTTCACTGGGGGCAGGGAGCGTGACGTGGAATCCAAGTCTAAGAAGACAACCTCAGTAGAAATCGCCTGTCGGTTTGTTCTCTTGTCTTTTCCTTTGTCAGGCCCAAATCAGGGCTTCTCCTGCTCCTGGGTGCTAGAAAGGAAAGGTGCAGTGTTACCATGAAAGCAACGACGGGGTCCCCAACGGATCTGATTCCTACCACAGGCGTTAACTGAGATAACTGGACAGGCTTGTGTCGCTTCCAAGGACTACATGAAACGTACGAGTGGAAACCTGGGGATCTTGTGATTGCTGTGAATAAGCTGGAGACTGTCTGGTTTTATGAAATGCACACGGAAATTTTCAGGACGGACAGAGCATCATGCAGACACGCTCCAGGAATTATCTACTTTTGTCTTTGAGAATACTTGAGTCATTTCACCAAACGTTAAAATAAAGGAAAATTTTTGTCAGATGGTTAACAAGGGAAGAATATTCTAAGTTGATTAAATAAAGGGAAAATATAACAATATGTATCAGTTAATGATGTAGCAATTCTTACTTTTTAATTTAAAGGCCCCAGAGATTTATAAACAAAGTGATCCCAATCTTAACCCTGAAAATGTGAAAGTTACAAAAAGTAACCATTACCCAAACAAGTTGATCAAACACACTGAAAAATTAATGAGGTAATTCCACTTGATTTTGAACATGGATAGGTTCAGTATACCCAAATATAAGGCATTATATTCTCTGTGGCTGTCAAAGGTTCAAACTTCCAAGAGATAATATACCATTTGAAGTGTCTTGTGCCCTTGAACTAAAAATTAGTGCAACAATGAAAATGTATACCAAGTCAGACTATTTGTATTAACTAATGTTTATTAAAAAATTACGATAAACATAAATTTTTAACATAGAACACTAGAATCCAGGAAATAAATAATAAAACAAAAATTTCAGAACTCTTAGGCAATTATACAGTTCTTTGCAGTGTGTTTTTAAAAAGCGAAACTTTTCTAATATCATAAATCAGTCATGAAATTTAAGGCTGCAGCAGCTTGGGAATGAATATAAAATCAAGGAGATTCTGCTACTAGGAAACTAGTTGATTATGTGAAGTTATTAAGTTATTTTTACACTCATGGGCTGACAAACATTTCATATGAAGGGCCAGATTGTAAATATTTTCAACTTAATGAGCCAGATGGTCCCTCATAAAACTCCACCATTATAACTGGAAAATGGCCATGAAAAAAATGTGTGTGACTGTGTTCCAATAAAACTTTATTTACAAAAATAACCAATTAATTGATTTCTTCATTGACAGATCAGAGAAAAATAATAGCAATGAAGGAGATATAATTGTTCCGGCTTTGATATTTAGCAGAATGCTCTGGGACAAGATGTTTATCCTCTTTGACCAAGCCCCTATTGTATAGAGTCAGAAATAAAACAGGAACGATAGATTTTGTGGTGATGGAAAGGGGACCTGAGGATAGAAAGAGATGAGCAGGAGGAGGGGAAGTAAAAAATAAGGATTGACATGCTATGTATAGGGACCAATAAATAAGGTTGTTTTAAATTTATAGATAAAGTGACTGTATAAATGGGGCACTCCATAAGGGGTAGTTTGCCTCTTTTCTATATACTCCCAAAGAAAATACAGAAATTGAATCAGTGAATTTCGCTGAAACATTTTGTGCTACTTTCTAAGTGGGTCAAAAGTCTCCAGGGAAAAATTAGAGAATATGTTGTCTTAAATAAATCCCATGGAGAAAGATATCACATAAAATTGCAGGCATTTTAATTTTTAAAACGCACCACCTAATATCACGAGCAGAGCTTAGTAGATTTAAAAGAACCGGTTGTGTTATTATTGCTGGCGGGGGACTCTCTAATTGGGAGTCCATCTTCTACAATAGAAAACACAGCTGGAGCCCAGTCAGCTCCTGTGGAATGAGAAAAGGGTGCACAGGATCTGGGGGTGTGAGATACTGCGTGTCTAGAGAGGAAGATGCGAAGAAATAGAAAGTCAGAGCTCCGAAGAGCCCTTAGAAACATAACTTTGAGCCAGAGCTTTCCGGTGGTACGCTGCAATTTACTCAATATCCTCTGCCTCTCTCTGCTACTAATCACACGGTCTCAGTACACTCAAAATAAGTTCTCATCGCAAAAGAAGAAAACTGGTTGGACAGGCGCTGTCTTAGTTACTTTTCTGTCTTGCTGAGACAGAAACCATAATGGGCACCCTAGGTCTCATACTGGCCAGTAGTACATTTCTGCTCAAATTAGGCATTGTGTCCTCCAAAGACATGTCCCTGTCCCTCAAGACAGGATAAAACCTGTCTCCCACAAGTTCTCCACTACTCTGGTTTATCCATGTAGCAGAGTAGCATGAGCTTTTGTTTTCCTCTTACTGAACAGAAACTTTGTCTGTGCTATCAATAGAGTTATGGACACTGTGCCTACTTTATGATAAAGCTATGTGGGCAGTGTTCGGTACATCCTTGCTAAATGAAGACTAAATAGGCAAAAGTCAACTGGAAGAGGATTTCCGTTGCCATTTAAGATGTTTTTATCTTTTTTTTTTTTTTTTTTTTTTTTTTTTAGACAGGGTCTCGCTTTGTAGTTCAGGCTGGCCCTGAGCTCACTATGGTGCCCAGGCAAGCCGCTGCGAACTCAGCAATCCTCCTGTCTCTGCCTCCTGAATGCTGGAATGACAGGCATAAGCCACCACGCCCAGCAAAATGTTTTTATCTTTTGTAATCCCTCCATAACAAGTGATTTGTCATCCCTCAAAACTAAATCAAATTCTCCTTTCCTTCACCTAGGAAATATTTCAGAAAAAGGCTAACATTTTGCATTCTTTCCATGCAGAATAATTCTGGCCCCCTTTCCTGTCTGTGCACTGCCAACCAAAGCTTTCCTGTTGAAATATTTTGCTAAACTTATATTTGCTTTTGAGATCTTTCCAAATCATTGACAGCAACAAGAGGCAACCTAAACTTAAATAATAGCAAACTATTGCTTTTCTTTTAGTTTTCCCTGCATTTGAAAAACCTGTTTTCCTACATACATTCTAGACCGCCCCTAAATTAACTTTGCTATACCAAAAGTTCCGCACAAAAACCATTTATGACTTTGAAATCCATTGCTTTCTTAATCAAACTCAAAACCTTCTCACTTAACTCATCCCAGAGTTGTAGGTACCCCAAGCACAGAGCTCACACTATCATTCACATGTTACTTAACCATCTAACAGTTTATCACAGCCATCACCTGGCAGCATGTTTGATTACATACCATCACCAACATCCCCCAGGCAGGTGTCATTTCAACTAGTCAATTCTTGTATCGAATAAATTTGATAAAATTGTCATCTCTAGTTCCATCCCCTTCCTCTGTTCCCTACATTTCCTGTTAGATTATCTTATAAAAGTCACAAAAATGTGCAAGTTTTGGTCATGGTCATCCTGTCTTTCAAAACTTGGACTGGCAAGTGGTGAACCACAGATAACAGCGCCAATAGTATAGCCTGTGGCCCCAAGGGGTTAATATTGAATCCTTACCTACTTTGAGCATGTAGCATGTTTCCATTTAATGTGAGAAGCAAAAACAATACCCAGAGCCTATATTCATTGTAAGGAATAAATAAATTAATATATATCAAATCACTTATAAAAATTTCAACCAGTACCTACCATGTTTCTATTAATTGCTGTGATTATTATTATTATCCTATAGATAACTATGAAGAGATATACAGGGTCTCCAAAGTATGGATTTATGATTTCTAGAAAATATTAATAGATGTTTCCCCTTCACAGTGCTTTTATACTGAGAACTTTTTTTTTTTTTTTTTTTAAGACAGATTCTTGCTTTGTAGTTCAGGCTGGCCCTGAGCTCACTATGTAACCCAGGCCCTGAGCTCACTGTGTAACCCAGGCAAGCCTGGAACTCAGCAATCCTCCTGCCTCTGCCTCCCAAGAGCTGGGATTACAGGTGTGAGCCACCATGCCTGGCATTTGTGGTATGTGGTACTGATTGCTGTTGGGCGTGAGTCAACATGCCCGGTGTTGTATGTGGTCACCAGGGATCAAACCAGGGACCTTGCGCTTGCTAGGCAAGCACCGGAACCACTGAACTAAATCTCTGGCCCCATGCTGAGAAATTTTATGAGGAGATTTCATCAAACCCTCACTACTCCTGCTGCATATCCTTTGCAAGATCATGTACTAAGTGGGAGACACAGAATAGAAACCCAAAGTATCTGCCCACTACTTTAGAATACCTAACTGACAGAGTCAGACACAGTCATTAATAAACGTGTGAGCAGTGGATGGAACACAGATTCAAGTTGCCAGCGGACCACAGTGAGCTCTTACATAGCTTCTTGACATGAGCTAGATTCCAGCCCATACCTGGTGTCTCTTGAACACAGGTCCCACCTGGATATGCATCGCACAGTCACTCTGTTTAACTCTTCATGATGCCAGCTGTGATGCCAACTTGTACACCTCACTGACAGCATGAATTCTAATATGGTTCAGAGTGTCAGGGCACATTGGTGAAGTGCTTGTGGCCCAGTGGTTCAGACGTGATGATGAACATCAAAGTGCCTCCATTTATATTCAATCCCAGATCTTCTGAGACAGACATTAATCATTGTTTATTCTTTTTATCCTACATTTCTAGAAATATGTGAATCCTAACTAAGGAGAAATTATTTCGGAAGGGTCTCACAGACATTTACAAAGATGTGCTGGGATATAGATCGTGTGTGGATCTGCGGATCTTCTAGGAGTGCAAAGCTTAAGCCCTGTGATTTTCCTTTCGATTTGATTAACTGACTAGCAAGCGCCATTTTTTCTGGTTAGAACTGGTGATCTTCCAGGAAAAGGATGTGTACAATAATTCCCTTTCATCCACTGTATATTAAAACAGCATATACTTTCTACATTTTGGAGGGAGATACTTTTCTTTCTTTCATTAAAGTATGTTATATGCTGATGTTGTATTCCAGTCTTTGTAAATTGACATAGACCATGGTTGGGCCAACTGATACATCAAAGTGAAACTCTTAAACCCCATTATAAAATGACGGGGTATTGCTAGTTGACACACATACATAGATATATCTTTGACCATGAATGCAGAGAATCTGACCCAATTTCCTGCAAAAGCACCCAGTATATTTTGAGGCAAGCTTTAAATCACTTTCTCAACCCACAAGAGATAATAACACTACATGACTATTTCTGATCCAAAAGATCCCTTCTACACTGTAATTGCTTTTGGTATTTATACACATCAATATTCTTCAGTCGCCTTACCTGTTATGGCTTATGTCTAGATGTCTCCCCAAATCTTCATGCATTCCATAGGTGGGGCTCTGGGGGGGGTGGTGCCTGGATCATGGGTGTGTGATACTTGATGACCCTACTGGTGGATGTAGCATACTTCTGGGTGTGGATGATGGATTACAGAAGAGGGAAGATCCACTTTGGCTGTGGGTAGTACCAACCAATAAGCTTATAACCTGAGTAGAATAAAAAGGGAAAGAAGTAATGCTCGCTAATTCCTGTCTGCCTGCTACAAGCTGATTCTCCACTATGATGCCTTTTTGCTTTGTCACCCTGCCTTGGAGAGAGCCAGTTATGGACTAAAGCCTCTACAAACTGTGAATCAAAATAAATCTTTCTTCCTTTAACTTCTGGGTATCAGGGTTTTTTTGGTGTTTTGTTTTGTATTTTCCCAGCAACAAGAAGGTAACTAAGACATTACCCATCTCATCATTCACTCAATAAGTTATCCTTGTACGATATCATTCACTGATGTTGCATCAACTATTTCCATGTAAGTGACTTCAAAATCCTTATCTTTGCCCAACTATCCCAGATAGATTGATACTTACATATTGAATCCTTTGGCCTAGGTATTCCACAACACCTTGGTGTTAAAGACAGAATTGAATTTTTTCTGACACATCCAAATTTGTGTTTTTTTTCCCTGTTTTTCTCTTCAAATAGTTTCACAGCAACCTTTCACTCTTCCTCTAGTCTTAAAGCCCCACAAAGTAAAACCTGTCAAGTCCATCTCTGACATGTCATTCAAGCTTTTCTGCTTCTTATCTTCATTGCTAATGGTTTAAGTTTTCAATGTCTTTTTTTCTTGGACTGATCTAGGACCTGTCTCGTTTATCTTTTCAAATCTTGTTGCTCACCCCCAAAGTACTCCACACTGTCTTTCTAAAACATAGATCTGATAATGTCATTTTTTTCTCTTTGTAACTAGCCTTTCTTTCAATCCTTCCCAAGTGAATACCTTATCTTGCAAGACCAAAGTCAACTATTAAAGTCTCTCATTATCCTTTCTGGACTTCTCCAAATAGATTTAATCTGTCATGTTTGAATCCCAGTGGCCCTTTTATATACACCTATTGTAATACTTGCTTCTTTCTGTGTAAATCACTGTGACCAGGATAAAACTGAATGATATGAACTTTGGGAAATTCACCAAAGTAGTTGTACTTGAAATTTTTATGTCCAGGACCCCAGACTCAGAACACAACATTGTGGGTCTTTTGCTAGGTGTTTAAATCTCTACTGTTAATCATCAATAAAATGAAAATTCATAAGAATATACAGCTAATCTAAATAAGGGACCAAGACCTATATCAAGCCTTCATCCCCAAATACACTATGGTGTGAACCTATGTGTGTGTATGTTTAAACATGTATATGTAGAAAATACAAAAACTTGGAATAGTAAGCTAGAACTCACTCAGAAAATTTTCCTCAGCTTATTTATGCTTAGGATATCAATCCTGAGTATCCTTAACTAATTTTGCATTTTAACTAAATTTGACCCCACCTCCCATTCCTGTTTTGACGCCATTTTCCCTCCATAACTAATTTAACAGGCTGCATCCTGAATTCCATAAGGGAAGGACACTCTTACCTTTCGTTCTAACCGTAAGGCTAACAGTGAGTTAGAATGTTCCTCACTGTACACTTGTGTAGAATTTATTTGACATATCTTAATTCAATGTGCAGTACACATTAGAAGCAGACTCTATATGTGTATTTGGTAAATGCTTGAACATATTATTATTGAAAGCAGTTCATCTTTGGTCAGGGGATGCAGGTGGGCTAACATCCTTTAGGTGTGAGTTCAGGAAAGATTCCCTCACACCTACAGGTGAGAGCCCAGTGTGGCTAGAAGCTTGAACCAGAGTCCTAGAGTTGATCCAGTAGTGGAATGAAAGACATCACAGACCCGCCGGGAAAGTATTCTAGGATGTCTCTGGACTTGTGTAGGCCTAGTTCTGCATTGCGTGATGTCCACTGTCCCTGATTGATGACTTGGCTATTAGCAGTGGTACCAGCTGGCCTTGAGGACTTTTTAGTGAGTTAGTAAAGTGCTTTACTCTTTTACAGGGAAAGTAATACCTAAATGAACACCCTCTCCCTTCCTCTGAGTCATCTAATCGCTTCCTGTAAGAGCTGTAGAAGTGGACAGGCACTGTCACTATCAGAGCACAGCTGCATCCAAAAAGCAAAAGACAGAGGACAATGATTTTTTGTGTGTTATCCTAATGTGACTGTGAAAGAGGAGTCTGACCTTAATTTGCAGACATGGGCAGGTGAGACCTGCATTATTGGAGTTCACATATTGCCTTTTCTGTTTTTTTTCTTCTGTTATCTTCAGAGAGATGATCATGTCATCTTTATATTGTACTATGGGTAAGCATATTCTTGAAGGGAGTGTCTTAAATGTCTAATGTGTGTTGAATCAGGGGAAAAAATTAAGCAAGAGAGAATTTAGAGGAAATTCTGTTTAATCCTTTCATTGGTGTTTATGACAGTTGTAAAACATGGGGGCTGTTTTTATCCAGAATTGAAAGGCACAATCATGAAAAAAATGTGTGACCCCATGGACCACTAAGAGTTCACTGAAGGAGACAAGACCCAATGCTTTCTGGCATGAAACAGGTGTGCACCAGGTATTCTGCACTCCAAGGGCTGGCAAAGGCTTTGCCAGGGAGCAGACAGTTGAGGATCAAAATCCTAGAAAAAGAACAGGTTATTGAAAAATGATGGTGCACTCCTGTACTCTCAGCACTGTTACGAAGCTTAGTTAGGAGGCTCATAAATTGGAGCTTTGCCTGGGCAATTTAGAGAGACCCTGTCTCTTGAAATGAAAAGAATTTTAAAATACCTAGAGATGTAGTTCAGCATGAATGTCCTGGGTTCAATTTCCAGTACAAAACAATAACAATAAACAGTATCTCTCTGTATATCCTATGACTAGAAATATCAAGCCCAAGATGGGTAGGCACTGAGTCATTCATTCTGTTCAGACAGTACTATATGAAACAAGTATTTTCTATACATTTAAAATGTGAAATGCTTATGAGACAGGGATAAATATGACAAGGAGAGGAGGACTATCCAATTCTTAATTTTCTAAAAATGAAGAGGAAAGGGGGGTGCCAGTGAAAGGGGGCATTTGGATAATTTCTAGGCATTTCTGGGGGTCCTGTGCAGTGTGTCTTTCTTATTAGCGAACAGCCAATAGTGAGATAAAGGGGGCAAAAATATAGCCAATAGTGAGATAAAGGAGGCAAAATACCTTTTCTGTCATTCTCCAAACACCTGGAAGTAAGTGGTCTTAGGGGAAAAATGGAATGATATGAACAAAACTTTAAGGAAACAATGAAAATTTGCTTCATGAATAGAATGTACGCAGTGGATAAACTCACTATGAAAAGTGAATACCCATGGAGCCCTGGCCCCAGTTAAGGGAGCGTTGCTAGCGAATTAGAATTCCTTTCCTGGATAACAATTCCGTTTTTTGTTTTGTTTTTTTTTGAGACAGGGTCTCACTTTGTAGTTCAGGCTGGCCCTGAGCTCACTATGGAGCCCAGGCAAGCCTCAAACTCAGCAATCCTCCTGCCTCTGCCTCCCGAGTGCTGGGATGACAGGTGTGAGCCACCACGCCCGGCAACAATTCCTTTTTGCCGTGAAATTAACCAATAGACTAATCTCATGACTGTCATATCAGTTAGTGCCGATGATCACACCTATGTCTGTGACTCGTTCTTTTCATTCCACCATACTTATAAGTTTCAATTTTGTCATTGCATGGGGCGGGGAGTTCAGTACCTTTCATGACTATATATGGTATTTCACCAGTGTATTTGAGGGAGCTATCAT
>PVIC010014762.1:0-36104 GCA_004025085.1 Thryonomys swinderianus | reverse complement strand
GTGGTGGCTCACGCCTGTAATCCCAGCACTCGGGAGGCAGAGACAGGAGGATTGCTGAGTTAGCGGCGGCTTGCCTGGGCACCATAGTGAGCTCAGGGCCAGCCTGAACTACAAAGCGAGACCCTGTCTCCAAAAAAGCAAAAAAAAAAAGGAGTCTCACCTGGAGGCACAGGAAGACTTCTCAGGGATCCTATCAGCAGCATCCATACAGACAGAGCATCCGTAATGCCACTGGAATCAACTTTTCTCTTACAATTTGGTGATTCAGCTGTGTCTGACGTGCAGACAGTGACCTGCCGGGCTGCCCATCCCCCCCCCCCCGACTCAGGTGTCCCAGCACTTAGTGCTCCCAGTGCTCTCTTTCCTGTTATCCTGGCAGACTTCCTGCCAATCAGAGCCAGGTATGGCCAAGTCTGGTCTATGTAAACAAACGGGACAATGTAAAACATTTCTGTGTTCACAGAAGACATCTGGCAGTTCCCAGTTTTTGTAAAGTAGAAACCCTATGACGTTCAGTACTGAGCTTAGATGTTTATACCACGTTATGTTGTTCTGGGAAGCCACTTAGGTGTAAAAGTCAATTTCTATTTTTTCCCTTTAAAATTCCATATGCCTGATGAAGGATGTTAACTGAGAATCTGAAGAACAAAGCTAAGCCAAATATCAAGACATATTCAAATGTGATAAAATATTTAATGAAAACCTACACCTGCCCTTTAAGTATATGTCTTGGTAAAAAGTATCCTACAGTAATAGAGTAAGTTCTAGAAAGCAGATGACTATACTATATAGAACAACATAGAATAAATTGCTCTCTTTGCTACTTTACAGACTTTAAAAATAGTACTTCTTTCTGTATCTTATTGCCAAGTATCCAAAAAGGCAAAGGAAAAATTTCATTCTTTTAGTACCTTAGGGTCTGAAGCAACCAAAGTGCAAATAACTTATCAGAACCTATACTGCTCTGAGAAGCAGCAGTCCCTGAGTCCACGTAGCTCAGATGATAAGGGCTTCCACAGCTGTGCAAAGCTCTGCTCCTCCTGCAGCCATTCTACACCAGGTCTATGGAAACATAATTTGAAATGAATTAGAATGCATTTAATAGTTTTTTGGGGAGACATTGTAAAAAAGTTATATCACTTCTCCTCAGTTACACAAAGATCAGTTTCTGTAAATACTTTTTAAAAAATGACTTTATGGAGACTTTCACATTATGCTTTGAGTAAAAGAAGCTCTTTCCATCACTCTCAGAGAACCACCAGCCCCTGAAGTCAGATAAAGCATGGAAAGGGCGTGGCCATGCCTAGTTTATAAAACTGTGGTCAAGAAACATCACACAGCATGTTGTGGTAGCACATGCTGCCCCTTTGGGTTCTGTCCTGTTAAGAAGGGAGACAGGTAAGACTGAGAATAGACTCAGCACTAGAATTCTGAGATTCAGAATTCTATACAGATTGCATGATTAAGACTTGGTTGCCTCGAATGTATGATAGATCTTGTGAAATAGGAAATACCCAAAGGGAATGTGGTAGGGGAAAGTAATGAGGGGAAAGAATAAATATGATTTGAAAAGAAAAAGAAAGCACATGCATATAGGGGGTAGGAGGTTGTGGGGTGGATAGGGATATGGGTAAAAATGAGAATTAACTTGTGTCATATACTGGTAGAAATTCCCTAATGTTGAGTGTGATTGTGAGCTGTATATAAAATGTACCAATCAAGAATTCAATTTTAAAAAAAGAATTGGTTGGCTTTAATAAGTGTCTGTTCATGGAAGGGGTCTTCCCAGGGCCACAAAGGTTTACACTGAAGCTGACATGAATTTAGGTCCCAGCAGCACCACCAGCTGAAGACAGACCATACTGCAGCACAGTTCAGCTAAGATCCTCAAGAATTCCTAATAAAGGATGCAGGAAATCAATCAGCAAACCAAACTATTAAGTCCTTCCAGTATGTCCTTCGGTGTATTGATTTCTAAAACTGTATTAAACAAAAAAACAGATGTAGGGCACAGTTCCTGTTATGCAGATGAGATTCACTCAACAAAATATTTTTATCTGATAGTTTCATTTTAATCTAAAACACTGAGCTAAGGATCCAATCAGTTAGTGTTGTAATTACGTATTTCACTATATATTCCTTACATGTCATTTAAGTCAAGAATCTTATCATTCCAGTGGGGTGATGCAGTCAGCAGGACACCTTAAGAAATGGGGCTCAACAAAGTATATGCCTGGTGGATTTGCCACAAATCACAATAGCACATGTTCAGGGAAGGTTATCTTGATAGTTAACAGAGAACTGAGACAGCCTTCAAATCTGGGGTGGGGCAGGAGGAAGTGTGGCATTTGCACATTAGAAATGGATCAGCAAAATCTACATATGGTGAGGCTAAACCTTTACAAAATTATAACACTATTTCAACTTTTGCTCTTTACTTGCATTAATTTACTATAAAGTTATTTTCTCCGTGACTTTTCCACCCATTTTGAGAGCCAGCTTGTACAAGTAGGTATAAATCAGGGAAGTCAGCTTCAGTAACATGGAAAATTATTCAGAACAATGCATAATGTCATGGCAAGCTACCAAATCGCTGTGAAAATGCCAAGAGGAAGTCATTTGGTTCTAAATGTGAATGGCGAGGATGTTAGTTCAGAATGTCCAATCAAGGTATGTTATATTAGGACTCCCAAGAGAACACCCTCTAAATACAGCTGAGGTCACAGAAGTTAATGATTTTTATCAGTATTGGAGCACTTCCCAGTTGGCAAAATACATGTTTCTTTTACAAACTGAATTTCCCTTCTTTCCTTCTATATAGGTCAAAGAACATGGGCAGAGAAGCCATATTCTGGGAAAGGCCACGATTTCTGCTATGTGTCTCTTGTACTAGATTTATTTTCAAGAAAGAAGCTCAACTGAAACAACTGGGCATCAAGGGGAATGTCTGTAATCCCTGCACTCTGGAGGCTGAGCAGAAGGATTGTACCTTTAAGCTCAGCCCCAGATACTCCAGGAAGATTTCTCGAGTTACTGCTACCCTGCAGTTATTTCACCAATCTAGTATTAGGATGAAGGGTAAAGGACAGAAAGGCTTAGTCTTAACCATTCTCTCTACCTGCGTTACCTCTTCCCTTTATCCCTTTCTCTTTCATCCATTGCAGCTTGCTGTGAGTGAGGTCTTCAGGCCACCAATAGGAAACACTGTCTGGGAAGTTCCAGATATGCAGGATCCCAGGACCTGTTCAAATCTACTGTTGAAAAGCAAGTCATCCAGGGTCTCCATATGCACAGCAAAGAATGCAGGATTTCCTCCTGAAGACATAGTCTGTCCTGCCTCTGAAAAGGAGGTTGAAACATACATGTTGATTCCTTTTGGTATTTTCATTTTTTTCTCCATCAATTCATCCAATAAATTCAAGATCTAGAGTTAATTCTCTTCCCCCAAACAAGAGAAATAAATAACAACCAAATATTTGTTTACCCTTTTGCAATTTACAAAATGAGTTCATACTCATATTCCCTTGCTCATGACATGCTTGAGAACTAGGTGTATTCTGCTATGTGTCTCTTGTACTTATTTTATTTTAGGCATGGTCTTGCTATGTGGTTCAGGCTGCCTTTATACTTACTCTGTAGCCTAGGCTAGCCTCAAACTCACAGCAATCCTCCTGCCTCAACCTCCCAAGTGCTATAAGCATCCACCACCATGCCCGGCTAGATTTATTCTCTAAGAAAGATGCTCAACTGAGAAACAACAAACCAGGCATCATTTTATAACTCTCATTTCACAGATTAGAATATTGTGGCCACTGGAAGTTAAGCCATCGCAAATCACATGTAACTCATTTTCTGACCCCCCCCCCCCAAGTTTAGTCCTCTCTCTGCTACTATACCGTGACGACTGGAGCAGCAACCTAACAACAGAAGACCAGGAGAGAAGAATAAGTCTGGCAATAAAATTTAGAAGACATTTTTTAAAAGTTGGTATAAAATTAGATATGTAATCTATTTTATTTTCTGAAGGCTACCTCCTGATTAGGAGCTAAATAAAATCCTGAGCAAAGGGAGGAAAACAAGCAAGCTATGTCCAAGTATCCTCCCTGATAGCACATGAGCAGGAACCAGATAAGAGACCAGGTAAGAGACACGCTGGAGCCCTTAGAATCCCTCGGGGAGCTTTTGACATCCTTTCTCTCCTCGTCCAGTGCTGAGCTCCGGACAGTAACATATGACATGACCACCTATCACAAATCCCCTTCTAGTTGCTTTATGTAGATATCTGCACTTGTTTGATTTTTCTCCTGAGTTTCTTTATGACCCTTCCACCTCAGGCAACTTTTAGTTTCATTTGTTGGGATTTCTTCATTGGGGAAAGACAGGGCAGTTTTCGGAGAATTTCATTAGCAAAGTCATTGTCACTAGTCCTCATATTCTGAAAGTCGAAGCGTCACCATGTATGAAGAGCGCTATACACAGGACTCCCACCAATGTGAAATGCTTGCCTGGGGCCGGGGCCGCTGAGCACTAGTAATCTGTTCTAGAGTATAAACGGGTCTTTGGCAGCTCAACATTAAAGGAAAAAAAACAGAACAACCTTGAAAAAAATCAAATTCTATCATCAAATCTTTGTAAGCTTCCCTTTCCAGGCAGTCAGGATAAAAGCAAAGTTACTGTGTTTCAAAATATGAACCTTCTTAATTTGATTCTCAAAATGCTTTCCTCAGTCGGGAAGGTGGAGTCCCCGCAGGAAGGAGAAGTGAGGACTCTGAGCCATAGAGCAAGCGTCTGTTCTGGAAATCAGGGCACCCTGAAGCACGGAAGTGTGAGGCCCCCGCCAGGAGCTGTGCACAGTGGATCCCAGAGCGGTCAGCTCCCTTCCCGGAGGGCGGAAGTCAAGATGAGGAAAATAGTCCTGACTTAGATCCAGCGGAACTACAAATGAACCCTTCTTCCAATTATACAGTAAACACAATCCAGATAAATGTGTTAGACCAGTGTGTCCATTAAATCAAAATGAGGTCTGTTTTAGGAACACTCAGTTAAAACCTGGATACTTTGAAGATTACCTAATGAACTTCAAATTCATCCTTCTGAAATTTTTGCTACTTTCATTTCAGTCATTTAGCTTGTGCATTTCTGAAGAATTGTTATCTATTTATTCTTTCACATCTACAAGTTCTCATACCAGAGTAAAGATACGATATTTACATATCTGGGATCTATTTATTTCACTTATTAGTGGGTCCTCAAGGTGTATCCATTTGTGCATAAATGAATGAAAATTTGGAAAGAAAAAGAAATAGCATGGGTATAAGGGGTAGGAGGTTGTGGGTGGGTAGGGATATGGGTAAAAATGAGAATTAAATTCTGTCATATACTAGTGCAAATTCCCCAATGTTGAGTGTGATTATGAGCTGTATATAAAATGTACCAATAAAGGATTCAATTTAAAAAATATTTTAGAACATATATATATATATATGCTCTATATGTTTATATACATATATATGTATATAAACAGAACTGATATCTATTGCTGCTATCTGGAATATGGGCTCATGAGCCAGCTGCACCCTAGGGAGGAGGGCAGTGTCCCAGGACTAGAGTTGCTGGGGGAGGAGGGAGCTTGTGCTGCTGACAGCATGCAAGGAGGCTACTCTGTGGTGTAGGCTGAGCCACTACAGGCCTAATATACATCCCACGTAAAATGGTCCTGATAGAATTCTCCTACATCTTTTTGAAAATTCTAAATAAAACGACTTCATTGATTTAAACTCCAATTGTTCATCACTGCCTCCTTTTCTCTACGGATTTTGGTCATTTCTAGGATCTGGGATAAGTAAATGCATATTGAATAAGAGCTATCTCCAACATGGTCACAAGCGACTTTGTCAGTGCTGGAACATGTTTTAAGATAACATTCAGAGTTGCATTAGGCTTTTTTGTGCAGAACTGTATTCAACTGTATTCCATGCAACTGCTCAGTAGGGGAAAATTCTTCTCTGCCGAAGTTATTGAGAAGAGCAGAGTGGGTCAAGTATTTAAAGAATGGCTTCATGTTTCACACTATTCAAGAAAACACAGAACTAACCGAGACTTTTTGAATTCAAACTTGCACAGAAAACCCTGAAGGGTAAGGGGAAATCAGATCCAAGAACATCTTTAAGTTACCTAAACATTTTAAGAACTTTCCCTTGATGCATACCTTATCTCAAAAATATTACACGACATAAAATATTATTGTAATCCTGAGACTCTGACCACTTCTGGACTCATAATATAGCATAGCTCTGGTCCAGAAGTGGTCAGAGTCTCAGGATTAGTTCCACTACAGCTGAAAGACTCCAGAGACAGGTTGTTAAAGATGACTCTGAGCTTCTACTCTAGAACACTAAACTTCTGCAAGATCTAATTATGAGTCAGGAACTAGTTAGATTTCATAAATAATAGATCACAGCTGACAGCCACAGGGGCACCAAGCTTTCAACTCTCAAAACCCCGTCACTCCTTTCCCCAGATTCTGAAGCTGTCTTTTGCCTCATTAAAGGTGGTAATCAATGTCATTTGTCAGCAGACAAATGGCTGCATATTGAGAAGGTTTTTTAAAATCTCAAATCACAGCCATCAGTAAAAGCACTGGCACATTTATCCACAGCGTGATTAACATGTTCTCTCATTTCCTGCAAGGCAAGGATAAAAAGATGACAGGACTGGAGAACATTCCTGGCTGCCCATTGTACCAGCCATGTAATTTAGATCAATACATGGGCTTAGCAACTTTTATACAATAAAGCTACAGTGGTTTCCAGACTGATCATCAATCAATGTGTTTAAAATACTCCACACCAGCGCCAAACAAGGAGGCCTCTGTGTGTGAGTGCTGTCTCAGCAAGTCCCTCAGAACAGCCAGGAAACAGAGGGACGTGGAAAACTGGCTGCCAACAAATTCACTCCTGTCAGTGCCAGCCAGCCAACACACGGGATGGGAACCAGCTGAGAATGCCATGCCCTTTCTAACCCTGAGTTTGGGCTTTACTAGAATTGACCTCACTTGTCCCAGAGAAATCAGGGCACAAAAGGAGTCCCTAGGCTGATGTGAGCTGAGTACAGAGCGCATGTGCTCTCTGCTAGCATTATGGTTAGAAACTCATTCATAGGGACTAAAATGTATACAGTCTTTCCAGGTCTGGGCATGTTTCTTTAACTGGTAAACAGCTTCCTGTAGGCATAACGATTATCTTTCTGTGGCTTAGGGTTGTCACTCAAAGATTCCTTTGAATTATAGTAAAAATAGTATTTTTGTGTCATTTTATGACTGGAAGGGAGGTCAGAGTTGTCTGGTGTGTGATAGTTATCCATGCTTTTCATCGAATTTTTGCAAGTTTCTCTTTTCTGGTCCTCCTTACAATGGGGATATGTGGCTGTGCCTTGCCGCTGAGTTCTGAGTAGAAACAAACTCTGACACCCCAGAGAGTGCATTAGTTATCTTTGCTCTTTGGTATGGCAACCAGCACTATCTACAAGGCTACACTTTTGTGAGCTTGGAGCCTTGCAGGGCTAACATGAATGGTCAACATTTAATGGAATCTGTCCTGAGTAACAAGCACCTTTCACTAATTTAAAACATTGCATTTATGTGGATTTCTTCTGTTATTACAGCATAATCCATGTTAACTTGATGGATAAAGAAATTATCATATATAGTTAGAGTTTCTACCCTATTTGCATATTCTACTGATGCAGGGGAACAAGGCTTAGCTCCCCACCTGAAACATGAGTCCATGTTCTCTAAAAAAATCAAAGAATGAATTTTAGGAATGATGGAGGTTTAAGTAGAAAACTTTTATTGAGAAAGAAAGCTTCTGTTTAAGAGAGGCAGAAGGGGGAACCCAGAAAGGTGAGTAACCCACCCATCTCACTTTTTAGAGGGTTCTTATGGAGCAAAGCCAGGAGGTGAGGCTGGTCTGACGTGGGACAAAATTACAACCAATTAGTAACACTGCAAATACAGTAGCTTAGGTAACACTGGTACAATGAGAAACCACACAAAATAGACAAAACCATGATCAACCAATAAGATTACCACAAGTATAACTGCTCAGGTAATATTAAATGGGGATCCAATGAGAAAATAAGTCGTATAGGATCTTTCTTGTCAGGAGACTCCTCTAGGTGGTCCGAAGTCCTGGCCCTCTATCTGGGGAATTTGCTATCCTGCTCTCCCAGGGAGGGGTGGATCTGGATCTTGGCCCTTCATCCCGGGAGAATGAGTCCCATCAGTCATTGCTGTCTGGGAGTGTAGTTTTTCATTGATGGTGTTGATCTTTGGAAGAATCGTCTTTCTTGCAACTCTTTCAAGGGCCTACCATATGTCTACCTCACTTTTCTACCTATAATACTACTAAATCATTGATGTTTACATATTGATAATAAATACAATAATTTAATATGTAGCTTTGATTTGGGAATGAAGTAGTGGCTG
This sequence comes from Thryonomys swinderianus, assembly GCA_004025085.1. Lineage (NCBI taxonomy): Eukaryota > Metazoa > Chordata > Mammalia > Rodentia > Thryonomyidae > Thryonomys > Thryonomys swinderianus. Next base: position 27,619 of record PVIC010014762.1, on the reverse strand, counting down.
GTAAGCAAACTGCTAGTTGGAAGCCTAAATAATGGGAGTATATATTTTTTGGTTGCAAAATGTTTAGAAAACACTTATTTGAAACACACAGAAGCATACAGTGGACTCAGTGAACTTAAGTCTTAAGAGGTTTGAAACTGAATAATAATAAGAGGTATTAAGTCACTTTATGTGGTATTTAACAAAGTATTGAGTCTAAGACCCTAAGTGAGTGGTCAGATCCAGGTTCTGCCAATGAACATGTGAAAAACCTTGTTCTTCTCTATAAGTGAAACTTTGGGGGTCTTTGTTACTGGTATAAAATTAAGTTTATCCTGACTGAAATGTAATTTGATGAGCCTCATCGTACATATGAGAAAATTGAGAGATTTAATGTATTTCCCGGTGTTCTCAAGTTAGTAAAAGTAAAGCTAACATCAATCAGTCTGTTTGCCACTGTAGGTCAGAATGTATCCATTTTGACACCAAATAGAACTTGTGCTAAGTAGGGAGATTTTTCTTTGTTAAATCCTGTCAGATTTTGTTTAAATGTGGAGCAAATGGCATTTGGATGAGAGACTATCCTGAGAAGAGGGAGGACTTGCTCAGTAAAACAAGAATAGGAGATTGTAATCTAACATTCCAGTTCAAGGAGAAGTAAGCACAACAAAACCCCTACAGCAGGAAATATACTCTTGTTACTGCTTAAGAAAACAGCAGAGGGAAATTCTCAGCTGTTTATGTGACTCTCGAAGTCAACACTGAAGGGTGGAATCTCTATGAATAAGACAAGTAAACAATCACAAATGAAATATAAACCTTGTACTTGGCGCACGGCATATCAGACTCCGCTGTAGCTGCCAAAGAACTTGTCTATCTCCATGTTTTCACGTCTTGCCTCCTACTTAATGAAGCCACAGCACAAGTTTGAGCTTGATCAAGAAATATTGTCTTATATATCGTGGCCTGACCTGATTTGTGGAGAGGAGTGACAGAGTCATTCCGAGGGGTTGTCTGCTGAGCTTCCACACAGAGCGTTTCCCATGAGATTATTCAGCACAGTCTCCACTGCTACCTGATCCCAACCATTTCAGGAGTAGAGAGATTTCTCGTGTACAGAGCAGCATTCAAGGCTTTTAAACCAATACTGATCCCCAGGGGAATCAAAACAAATTATTGAGAAGTAAATTAGAAGAAATTATCGGATCCTGATTTTCCTCACCAAAACCAGAGGAACGAATGTTCCTTGAGAATTGTGATGAATGAATGGAATAAAAAACATTTTAAAATTGACTAAAAAAGAAAAAATTTTTTCAGGGATATAGGGGTGAAATGGTGTTACCTTTCTTCTCTTATCAGTTAGTCATAAGCGGCGAAAACCTGTGGATGAATTCTTACCACAAAGTTTCGATTTCGTGCTATTTCTCACCGGATGTGACAGATTACCCATCAGTCTGGGTCTGTGACTCAGCACCTCAGCGAGCACCTGTAGCATTGCTGATGCCGCTCACGGCCCCTGAGAAAGCCAGCTCGCCCTCTGCACTGAGCAAACCTCCGCCCCCAGACTTCAGTTTGCAGCAAATGCTTTTCCTAATTCAGTTATATGCACTTATAAAATACGATGTTCTGATCCACAGATATTTTGTATAATAAAATCAGGTGAATTAATATATTTATCACCTTAAATTTTTATCTTTTCATGGTAAGTGATTTTTTTGATATGCAATAAATTACTCTTTACTAACAATGAAAGAGTTCTTGAGTTCTGAAGAATTCTTTAAGATTTTATTTCAGAATCAGGAAAAAAGGAAACACACTAAAGACCTGGCTATTTTTCTATAGAAAGATGAAAGCTGAGCTTGTGAGAGAATAAGGGATTCAGTGAAATAAGATCTAACCGAACCCAATTTTCTGTACATCAGAAGTCTAAATGACTTTGCTTGCATTCATGTTAAAATCTTACTGAGTGATTATTACATGCCAAACCTAGTAATGACACTGGGAACACAATAACAATAAAAATTTAGATCCTATCCTCAAAAATTCTAAGATGGGTTATAAGAATTAAGTAAAATATATCTGAAAGAACTCTGGAAATTTTAAAGCACTATATAAAATTCGTGATTATTCCTATATTTACAATCTACAGGTTTTTAGAGGTTTGCCTTTTGTTTTGTTTTGGTTTGGTTTTTTTTTTTTTTTTTTTTTTTTTTTTTTTTTTTTTTTTTTTTTTTTTTTTTTTTTTTTTTTTTTTTTTTTTGCTTTTTGGAGACAGGGTCTCGCTTTGTAGTTCAGGCTGGCCCTGAGCTCACTATGGTGCCCAGGCAAGCCGCCGCGAACTCAGCAAGCCTCCTGTCTCTGCCTCCCGAGTGCTGGGATTACAGGCGTGAGCCACCACGTCCGGCATTGTGGTATGCGGTGTTGGTTGTTGGTGGGCGTGAGTCTCCACGCCCAGCATTATATGTGGTTACCGGGGATCGAACTCAGGTCTTTGCGCTCACGAGGCAGGCGCCAGAACCACTGAGCTAACCCTCCGGCCCTGGTTTGGTTTTTGTACCTGATATCCAACTCAGGACCTGTGCTTGCCAGACAGGCATGGCGTCACTGAGCTTCTGTTTGACTCAGATGACACACAGTTCAGGAGACTGATTGAAGCCTTCTGTGGTAAGACTAAAATTGCTGCTGCCGAGTGACAGTCTGGCCTTAAGAGGGAGTGGGACTAGGGTTGGTCTTGGCTGAGGCAGGACTGTCACAGGGGCAAGGCCTGCGATGTCAGAGGAGAGGAGCAGGTCCTCAGCTCTAGCCGAGAAAGTGAAGAAGTCCTGGCCTGAGTGCCACCAGCAGGCTCCTGTCCCTTGTAGATCTTGTCCACATGACTATGTTTTATTAGAGGAAACTTCAGCAAATGAAACACTCAGAGAACTCATCGCTGTTTAAGGAGATTAACGACATATCCTTCACAGATATACAGATACTTTTATATGAATTTAAACTAGGACACAGCACCACTAAGGCAAGAAGGAATATCAGTTTGAAAGGGGTGGTTTGAAAATTTCCTTCTTGGGATCTAAGTTTGAAAGAGGAGCTTCAAGGGAGACCAAATCAGATAAACTGAGAGCCATGGTGGAAACTAGGCCCCAAACAACCTTCTGAGGCCTTGCTGTGGCTCTAGGAGTTTCTGTTATGGCAGCTTCTCATCACCTGGCTGCAATCAGGAAGGTAGAAAAAAAATCAGACAAGTAGATAGGTACCTGTTGATGGATCACCACACACTGAAACATTAAAATTTGTTAAAGCAAAGACATTTACCAGAGAGGACAATCTGCTTTGATAAAAATAAACACTATATATGGCAACTGAAAGTGATATGATCTTGAGTTTGATACTGGTAAAATTCCCGAATATTTGTTAAAATCAATTGCAGCTCCCCAAAATGCTAGTTACTATATGGTGTTATGTACACATCATTTCATTAGTACTTCTTTAATGAAGGTAAAGCTAATTAGCATCATATTGTCAAGAAGTTGAAATTATGCACAAAAATTAGTTTGTATTGGTCTGGAGATTTAGCTCAGTGGTTCTGGCACCTGCCTAGCAAGCACAAGGTCCCCGGTTGATCCCAGTAACCACATGAGACAGTGCTGGGAGTGGTGGCTCACACGTGTAATCCCAGAACCTGGCAGGCAGAGGCAGGAGGATTCCTGAGTTCCAGGCTTGCCTGGGCTCCACAGTGAGCTCAGGGCCAGCCTGAACTATAAAGCAAGAGCCTGTTTAAAAAAAAAAATAAATGAATAAGTCTGTATTGTTTAGCAGATAGCTGTGACAACATCCCACCACAGGTATCATAAACGCATGTCACAAAATGAACAAAAGTGGTCTAAGAGATTTTGTTTTACTCACGTGACCTTTACTCACCAGACTAACAGGTTCTTTTTTTTAATCATTTAGAACTGTTTTTAAGAAACAGAGAATGCTCTAGTTCACAAGCAACAACTGGATGATTTAAATAAACTTTAACGATGCTAAATTTTATAGGCATTATATATCATTTACTATTTGGAGAAATTTATCATTTGGGGACTATCACTTGGACAGCAGTTAATACTATCTTGGCTGAATATTTATTTTTGCTGGTGTTCCTTCAGTAGTGCAAGGCCCTGAGTTTGAGCTCCACAACCAAGACTGGAGTATTTGTTTTTCTCAAATAGTTTCATCTTGACCTATAAAAAGGCAGTTTTCTGTGGCTCAACCTGATTGTACCTCCACCTCTGGCAGAACATGAATCTTACCCAAAGTAACAGAAAATTAGAAGTTGCTGCTGAGTTTTTGGATCTCTTCAGTGTAGTATGTGGAACAATCCAGGCTGTGTATGTGTGCAAGAGGTGTTTAGGAAGCAGCCACGTGAAGGCCCGGGGAAAGAGTGCTCCAGGGAGATGAGAAGCCTCTGCAGAGGCCACGGCCCCTCAGAAAACTTTTTTGAATAAAGAATGGGAGGCACATTTCTAACATAGAAAACTGTCTACAAAGTAGACGAGGCTCGGTGACTGCTTCCGGGTGCTCTTTATTCCATCAAACAGAGCCAGTCTCTGTTTTCATAGTCTTTCCCATTCAAGTCTAGCTAAAGACAATAATTAATGTCCTTTTTGTAATTTTATATCTAAACTCTAGTTAGCTCTTGTGGCATCTAGAGGTTAGGTAGGGATAAAGAAACTGAAGTGGTTCTCTTTCCACCTCTGCTAAGTCTGTTCCATGAGAGAGAAAGACTTAAGGAAGCTTAAACAATGGGGAAGAGTGTTCTGGAATATGGGACCACTAAGGGGAGAAAAGAGGGATGAGGAAATGGAGGTCGCCCAGAGCAGAACTGACTCTGAGCCCCAGGATCGGGACCACAGGACAGATTAGTGCAAGTCAGAGAGAAAAGTAAATCTCTTCTTTTGAATAGCAGTAGCCCTATGTATGAACAAGGTCGGTAAGATAGTCTTGGCTTTCTGGGAGCCTAATTTATCCCCTTGGTCCAAAGCTGCAGTCTGGAATCACCTGCACATTTACTGCTACATCCTTGGAAGTGTCCAAGAATCTACTGTTCTGGTGAATTCTGCCTTGCTCTCAAGAGACTTCAGCTTCTTTATTTTAAATTTTTATCTTTATTGGTACATTGTATATACACATCATGAGCTTCTGATATAGCTCGGACTGATAGGAACAGGCTTGAGACTAGAGATTCAAATGGGGTTCAGACATTGAATAAAGGTCCCAGCACACAAGAGCCATGATTTGACCAGTGTAAAAGAATGTAATGTCATGCAGTTAATTAGTCTCTCAAGAGTAAATAGTAGCTTTATAGCCATCTATGTCTTTTCCTTAGACCTCTGGTCAGATTTTAGAGCAGGATGCCACTCTTGGGCTGAAGACAATCAGTGGATATCCTGTCCAATAGAGAGTGGTCCAACCAAATAGATTGGTTGGGCTGGTCCGCCAGGATGGGTAGGAAACCCAGACAGAAGCAGCGAAACATGGTAAGTCAGGAAATGAGTGATATGCAGGGTACTGTGCTATCCCAGAGATCTTCGCTGCCACCTCCCGCAGGGGGTGCAGACTCCAGGTACAGAAACAGGCCCTGTGGTTTTGTGACTGCCTAATATAGCTGTGCTTGCACCTGGTGTACTACTGTGCCTGAAACAGTTTTAACTTTATAACTTTTTTATTTCAGAATTCTATTGGATTTCTTAAACAAGGAGAAACTTTATATATGTATGGACTTCAGGACACCACAATATTCTTATACTCCATTCCCAGAAAAGAAAGAAAATCTTGTAGAAGGACGGAAAACTTACGAATGTCAAAATAAGAAGGGAGTGAGTGGAGATGAGGGCAGTTAGATGTTATTTCTCCCTGTTTTCCTGAGGTAGCTTGAATCTTTTTTTTTTTTTTTTTTTTTTTTTTTGAGACAGGGTCTCACTTTGTAGTTCAGGCTGGCCCTGAGCTCACTATGTAGCCCAGACAAGCCTCGAACTCAGCAATTCTACTGCCTCTGCCTCCCGAGTGCTGGGATTACAGGTGTGAGCCACCATGCCCGGCACTGTGGTATGTGGTATTGATGGCTGGTGGGCGTGAATCACCACTCCCAGCATTGTATGTGGTTATCGGGATCAAACTCAGGATCTGTGCTTGCAAGGCAGGTACCAGAACCACTGAGCTAAATCTCTGGCCTGGTAGCTTAAATCTTGATTGCAAGAGAGATTAAAGTAGTATTGAAGTTTGTTTCATAAAGTACTCACTACCTGGCAATAAACAGGCCTAGTCTAATTGCATATTGTGAATTTAGACCACCTGTGACCACTTTAGCAGCATACATGGAAGACCTTAGGCTGTTATTAATGCATGAAAAGCCAGTGAAAATTGGCCTCTTGGGGCTGGAAATTTAGCTCAGTGGTTCTGGCAGTTTGATCCTGGTAACCACATACAATGCTGGGAGTGGTGGCTCATGCCCACCAGCCATCAATACCCCATACCACAGTGTTGGGCATGGTGGCTCACGCCTGTAATCCCAGCACTTGGGAGGCAGAGACAGGAGGATTGCTGTGTTCCAGGCTTGCCTGGACTACATAGTGAGCTCAGGGCCAGCCTAAACTATAAAGCAAGACCCTGTCTCAAAAAAAAAAAAAAAGTGGCCTCTTCCCGCACCTGTCCTCCGCATGTAACCTTCCCTCTTCCTCTTCCTGTTGGTGATACAGCCAGTCTTCTTTTACTTCCTTTCTGCTCTCACAGTCTGAGTATTTGCTAGGGCTCTACTTCATTGTATGAATTTCCTTCAGAAGTCTTTCCTGATTCTTTTACCCATCACAGGACAGGTTTCCTTTCCCTAGATTCATGGCATAGCTCCTAAGGTAGAACAGAAAAAAAAAAAAAAAAAGACAAAAAGGACACAAAGAAGTCATAATAAAAAAAAACCCTGTATTTTCAAGAGGACTGCGACTTCCAGGACTCATCTGAAGCTACCCAAGACGATAGATCCGTCACTAAAAGGCCATAATTGGCTCAGCTGAGAAAGTATGGGGCAGGAGCCTGACCCTGCAGTAAAGGAAGTCCATCCCAATGTCCCCTTGGTTCTATTTCTACTCCATTCCTAGCAGACCATCATTAAGAGGTCAACAGTTGGCCCAACTATGAAAGTAAGAAACAGGCTGAGAGAATCCAGACAATGTTTAAATCACCTAGTCAAAACCAAACCCAAACAAAACAAAAAATGTCCCTGTCTATAGAATGGTATGTACCACTGGGAAGGGAAAACACTTTTTCCTGGGCTTTCTGACCCTTTCCCCTGAAGAGTATGACTATTCCATTTCAAATTGTAATGCCTCATTTCTCAAAGCACCCATGCCACACTCTTGAGTGCATCCTGTATCTTTAGTAATGCTTCTTATGTCTCTTACTAACTTGTCCTAAAAATTCTTTTTCAATAAAAGGAATCAGCAAAACTGTTACAAAAATGATGGGCTAAGTTCCTTATTTCAGCTTTAGACATCTCTCAGACCCAGCCCAGTGATGGTACCATTGTTATTATTATCATTACCATTCTTGGTACTGGGGACGGAACCCAGGGTCTGTTCACTGAACAAAATTTCCAGCTCTTTTTATTTTAAGACAGGGCTCTTGCAAAATCATTATGTTCCCAGACTAAGTTCGAACTTAGGATCTTCCTACCTTAGCCTCCCCAAGGTGCTGGAATTCAGACAGGAACCACCGTGCCTAGTGGTTCCTTCATACTTCTAAATCTTAGTAATGATGTGTTTGTCTGATTATATTTGTGTGTTTTGTCCACATGCTTAAGAGTGGGCACTTTATTTTGTTGACAAGAACATATTCCTGTCAAGAACACACATATTATGTACCTAGCGAATATTTTTTTAATGAAGGAAAAAATATAAAAATTAATTTCATTCACTCTGCAGAAAACTCTTGTTTTAGTACCAATGTAATATATATGACAGCAAATAATTAAAGACCTAATGAATAATGGCTTAAATAAGTAGGTTTAGACTCCTATAGTTTATGAAAATTATCATGAAACTAATTGAAATTTATGAAGGCTACGTATGTGCTGATTATACCATTGACACTTCACTATAGTTGTTTTATCACTTACCTACTCAGGTAGCTATTCCTCTACCCATTATCAACCCATCATTTTATCGTTTTGTTTTTGAAGCCATGGTGGTTGAACTAAGGGCCTCATCATACTAGGCCCTTAGTGTTACCTACATTCCCAGGCTTCTACCTTACTTTGTTTTGGTGTATTTTACCATAAACTGTGCATGAACACACTTTACCTCTGAAACTCCTCATTGTACATCATTACCTAGAGGTCAATATTTATTTATGGTTTTGTTTGCAGTAAAATTTATTTCAGTCAAATAGCCAAAATTTATATGTACTATTCAATGGGTGTTGACAAATGCTTGTGTAAGACAAGCTATTCTATGAAGATACAGCCTATTACCATCAGCCTGTAAGTTTCCTTATACCTCTTCACTCTTTTATTCACACCATTACTCACCAGTGACAATGCTCTGCTTTTCCACCATAGAATAATTTTTCTTGTTCTAAAGTTACATATAAATGGAACCATAGTGCCTATACTCTTATAAGATGACTTCTACTAACCATATGGTTACAACACATTTTGTTATGTGTCAATAATTTGTTCCTTTTAAAAACTGATTAGATTCTATTGAATGAATATACCACAATGTCTATTTACTTGTTTGATGCAAATTTGGTTTTCCTCCAGTTTGGAACTGTTAGGAATAATATTGTAACAAACTAAAATATTTCTATTCTTTTCACATTAGATTGAATTATTGTTTTCTTAACAGCTACCATTCCTAGAATTTTAATTTCTCCCAGGCCTGTTTACTTGCACTGGCTGGTAAATATACTTAAAGTAGAATTAGTATAGTTTATTGAGGGAGAAATAAGGACACTGGTCAAGTCCTCGACCTCTTTATCCTTGTTATCTTTCCACTTTTTCCCTAGTGGGATAGCATTTAATATTTTAATATGGTGATATTTCATGATTACTATATGCTCTATCACAATTACAGGGAAAAATGGTATGAAGAAGGATGTGAAACTCTCTTTCTGTTTGTAAAATCACTTAACAAATTACCAGTGACTTATTAATTTTGTCAAACAGTCACCTCTAAAAGCACACCGCTGGAGGCCCCACCATGTTTAAGACCCTCCTGCCACTGGGAGAGTGAGACTCCCTCGGCACCCAGTTGGCTTTCCTTCCCTCAGGGGCCTCGCAGTACAATTCCCATCAAGACTGACTTCTGTGTGAGTAATGAGGGTAAAGAAAAATGTAACAGTAATAAAAAAGGGCAACAAAATTTATGTATTTAGGGGGGTGAGGGTTTCTGGGGTGTGGAGGGGAAAGAGAAGAAAAGAAAATTAAATTGTGTCATATACTGGTACAAATTCCCAATATCGAGTGTGATCATGATATGAGGTGTCTATACAATGTACCAATAAAGATAACAATTTTTAAAATAGACTGACTTCTGTACCACATAGATGTGTGACTGTAGTAATCAAACTAATTATCATAACTATCGTTGTAAGTAAAATTAACATCACTGTGCTCTCTGCGTCTGTTGTCTTCAGCGTCCTACCAGATGACATTATCAAATGGTCACAGTCTTTCCCTTAGGAGCAGCTGCTCTCTCAGTGTTAAATCTTCTAGTAGGGTGTTTAACCTTTCTTGGGTCATGAGTGTGAAAAGAAGGTGATGAAAACTATGGACACTTTCTCACCGAAAGGAATGTGCAGATCCAAACCGTCCTAACTGCCTCAGTACCACCCTGACGCCCTCACTGACCTCACCTGTGTGCTGACTCCTCTAAATTCCTTCCACCTAAAGGAATTTCAGGCTTTAGCTCCACTTTAGAAACTTAATTGGGGCCCAGCGAGTAAGTACATAAATTTTTCTGCTCTTTTTTTCTGTTTCCTTTGCATTCTTTTTCAGAAAACAACCCATTTGAACAACACCTGAGGGTGGAGCCAGTGCCTGATAACACGCAAGAAAAACAGCTGTCATTGCTGGACTGTCTCCATGACCCAGGGCCCTAGCGCAGAACCAAGCAGTTGGCTGTTGGCCAATGTTTGTCTGAACGGAAACTTCAGTTTGGGAATGCTTTTCCAGGAGATAAAATAGTGCTGTAAAACTTCTCTACTATCACAGCCTAAAAACCCCAGATTTTGTTTTCCAGGAATGTGTTGATTAATCATATGTCCTTTTAAGCCTGAAGTGACATATAACCCCCAAACTGACCCTCACTAAAGGGGGCTGGGGCTGTAGCTCAGTGGCACAGCAGAAAATACATACATAGAGAAAATAATAGAAAATATCTGAAAAACAAATGTTCTGTCCAACAAAACAATTCCTATAGCATTCCAGTGTCCTTCTCATTTCCCCCTGGAATCCACTGCCCCCTTGCCAGGCAGACATTATGACTTTTCCAGACCCATCCCTACCTCAGAATCTCCCAGCCCGGGTCTCGCTTCCTCCTAGAAAGAGCCCTGAGACAACGGGGGAGAGGCCAGAGCTGGCTTAGACCATGCACCCGTCCAACTTTAAAACCCTGAGCTCAAGCTTATATTTGGTGGAATAGGTATTTGGGGGAAGATGGGGTTCTAGCATTTTCCTATCCATTTAGCAGCACCCATATGGGAGAAGTTCTTGCTCTTGCCAACTTTATTTGAAGTATCCCCTTTCAAAGACGGAAAGAGTTAAAACTACTGATGGATTTTTCCATTTCCATGCAGGGCCAGCAATAAATCTAGCAAGCATAGCAAAAGTTAGGAAGGCTTTTTTTCCCTACCATTTGAGAGACTAGACAAATATTGCCTCTCCAAATATAAAGTAGGTATCCAGCTCCTATATCCAATGAAATATGTTGAAAGTTCTGCTCATCTGCCTCTCTGTTTCATTGTAAAGTAACATGAGGTCACACAAGTCATTTTCTCTATTCTCCTCTGGAAACTTCCCAGTCCCTTCTCTGGGTCTTCTGAACAGACAGCCCACAGCCCTTTGGCTGGACAAACGTATTTCTAGCTTCTGTCACTCTCAGTATCCAATACGGGCTATTTTTCAAAAGGTGAGGTAATAACTTCGACTCGTTTCCCCTTGGCTGGGAAAAACATGTACTGTGTCACGCACAGCCTGGACATGTCTCCAAAGCTATTCTCCAGATGTCCTCATCACCACGGCAAAGGGACTCTGTATCCACTGCTAATTCAAGTGGGTAAGAACAATAACTACTTATAGCTGCAGAATCAAACACACACCCGGTGGGTTTATGGTTTAAAAATAGTATTTTTTTTTATAAAAAGGACTGTGTATAGTATATTTCATCAAGGGAGGAAAGAAGTTTGGGAAGGAGCAAGAAATAATGGTGCAGGAGACCCTATAGAGTTCTCAAACTACTTCACCTTTCTGGGGATTAAAATAAGCTTCAAAAATGATCATTGGTGGTACAAATCCCCCAATGTTATGTGTGATTGTGAGATGTATATAAAATGTACCAATAAAGAATTCAGTTTAAGAAAATGATCGTTGGTTCATAGCACTGGCATCTCAGCCCCCTGATCACTCTTTTCTCTCTCCTCGTAACTACATCTACCCCTTAAATCCCTTTCATTGTTTGGCATTCTTCACTCTCAATGTTTACTGTACCAATGAAACATAGTTGTTGTTTTCTGAATTAATTCATTTGACCAGGAGCACAAGTGCTACCCAGTAAATATTTACTGTCTATCTTAACTTTCAAAAAAAAAAAACAACTAAAAGAAAACAGGATTTAAAATGCTCTAAAATAGGAATCTTTGTGTTAGGTAGCCCGTGTTCTAGCACGTGATAGTAAGTATGACATCAGTTTCATTTATTTAAGATAAATTAACAGATAATTTTTTCTTTAAAGAAGTGCAAGTTAATAAGGTCAGCTTAGCTTTCTTACCTCAAATGCTTCTAAAATTGGCTTTAAGAAAGCAAAGTGTTAATTTTCAGATTTCAAAGGTTTTTTTTTTTTTTTGGATATTTGAAAGCCTGGCTCTGGTGAATTGGATTAATTTCATGATTTTTCATGACATTTTTTATGTTGTAATTTATGTTTTTTATGTAGCAATTTTCTCCATATTGATAAAAAGGAACTATAAATAAAATGAATTTATTCTTCATGTCTATTTTACATTTGTTCCATTGCATCAGTTCATAGTAATTACAATAGGATTCCTGGTAACACAATATCAAGGACACACAGTGTATTTCTTTTGAGTGAATCAGCAGCAGTTGAATTCTGCAAAAAATGTATTGATTCTTCCTTTAATGCTGTGACCACAGACCATTTGTGAAAAGCCCCAAAACCTAAAATAGCCTTTTCTTCTTTTCAACATCAAATAAAAGATTTCATGATGAGAAATGATCATTTTTCAGAGTAGATTCTATCACTTCGCTCATCCAACCACCTTTACACATTTTCTTAGGAGAGCAACAGGGCCTACATCGAATGCTGAGACAATTGGTCATTTGCTAAGAGTGGATGCTAAAGACTTAGCAAATAAATTAGATCTCCCTTGAAGAAATGGACGAATTCTCAACTCAGGAGGAAGTGTCTGTGTGGATCCAAGGCAATAACGACTCCTCAATTTCTGCCAGTTTCTGAAGTAACTTTTGTCAATAATATAGGAAGCTGATTTATTTTCTTCTTTGTTTCTCTTCCCCACCCCACTCCCATGCTTGAACTGTTGCCAAGGAGGGGTTTCTCAGCTCTTGAATCTGGGCCTAGTCCCACTGCTTTTGTTTATTCTACCCCTTGGGTTCTAAGAATTCCCAAAAAACAAAGTAGTTAAATTCAAGTGAGTTCAGAAAAAGAGCAAAAAGGAGCTGGCAGTGAGCATAGGTGGCATTTGTGCCCAATTTATGCACCAAATTGAAAAGTCAACAACTGGTATGGCTGACCCCCAGGGGGATTTCAGTGTCTGGAAACTCAATAATCCATACAATTAGCCCAACTTTGGGGGGTTATTCCCACACAAAGTGAGAAGTTACATAAGCTGAGATTTACATCCCGATGCTAAATTATTAGAATCAGTGTGCAGACAGACAGTAAGAAGGGAGTGACAGAACTACTATATCAGATCTCTCTCCTCCATGGAGCCGGATGGAAAAACCTAGAAGAAACTGATTATAACTACTAACAGCACCGCCAAACACATCCCTTCACTTAAGGAGCCACACAGATTATTAGCAAATGGCTAATGCGGTATCACAATTTAACCTGTTTTTGGAGAGAAAAAAACAGTTAAGGTATTATAACTTCATCTTTTTTTCATTAATCCTTCAGTCAAATTGATCTAAGTTTATTGCAATATTAAGGGACAGTAACATGTGAATGTACCTACTTTGTGGAATAAACCAAACACAACCAAAAACTGATGATTCATTTTAGAAACACTGATGAAGTAACTTTTTGTTAATAAAGAAATTAAATAAGATTTTTCACACTTTAATTTAATAATATCTCTAGAAAATGTTTAAAAAACAGATTTTATGATATGATTTGGAGAAATGTTATATGAAAAAGGCCCAGGAGAATTCCTATAAAGCAGACAAAAGAAAACATAGCCAGTGAAAATCATTCTGAGAACACAGGACTTAAAACTTGTTTCTGAATGTTGTTGGAATAGAGGAATGATATTAGTAATCGATATCCTCAAAAGGATGAATGGGGAGCCTCATGAAGAACTCACACACAAGAGTTAGGCAATGTGATTACCAGACTCACTGGCACTACCAGGGTTATACAGGTTTTGTAACTTTGGCTGTCAGTGTCCTGACCATGAACACAAAGCCATCGAACTCCCTGTGCCTAGGTTTCCTGACTTACTGTATCTGATTTTTTTTCTCTTAGTAACTGTCTATTTAATTACTCTAATGTTCTTCCATACTGCTTTTTAAAAACTATTAGGTAGTGCTTACCATTTTATATGATAATCATTTCCTTTTAAAATGTCATTATTATAAAACATCTAACATATGTGAAAGATGATCTACATTTATAGGTATAGTTTATAGAATACGTTTCTACAACATCCTACTAATTCAGGTGAGAAGCTCATTCAACACATCCCCCTCTCACTCTAACATACCCCAGAGAAGCGCTTCATCCTCTTTAATCATTCCCTTCCCTCACTTTATGCTTTCATCACTTCTGTATGTATATAATTCTCTTTATATATAATCCTGTTTATTTGTTCCTGGTATATTTTTGAGATTTCTTTATATTAATATATGTAACTGAAAGGTTCATTTTCACTATTATGAACCTTCCAATGTATAAATATAATGCCAGTTGTTTATCTGAGTGTTTAACAAGTGTTTGGTTTCTTTCCAGGCTTTTAGATAACAAACAATGCTGTTGTGAACATTCTTATATGTGTTTCCTGATGTGTGTGTGCAAAAGTTCTCAGGAATGTGCCTAGGAACTGCATTGCTGGGTCACAGAGTTCAAATTTACCAAGCAATGCCAAACTCGTGAGCGAGCATCCCTCTTATCTCTTATCTGATGAACACTTGGTATTATCTGGCTTTTTAGTTTTGCCAACATGGTGAATAAGAAATGATTTTAATTTGCATTTCTATGAGTAACAATGTCAAGCATCTTTTCATATTTATACCAGAATGGAAAGCTCAGGAGACAGACCACACAGAGATGGGAACAATCAAGGAGAGAATACATTGCGTATCAGTCAGGCAATAATTAACAACTGCTGTTCTTTGTGGAAAAATCAAATCGAAACAAATCCCTACCCTGTATGCACAAAATCTCAGTTTCAGTTGGACTGATGATATGAGGCAAAGCTCTACAATATTAAGAGGTAATTGAGAAGAACGTCTTTATCACAGACTCTTCAAGGATTTCCCTAGCAAAACACAAGAAACATAAGTATTCTCAAGAATATACTATAAAGTCCGCTAAATTAACATTACATAATCCCTGACTCTGGTTTGTGAAGGCAGCTACATCATAAATCTATTTTCCATACACATGTGAGTTCACTTCTATATTCTCTCCTCAATTTTGTCTACTTGTCTAACTTTATAACAGCATCATCATGTCTTAGTTTCACAATGATTTCTTGTTAGAATGGTCCTTTAATCTCATTCTTTACTAATGTTTTGATTATTCATGGCCCTTTTGTTCTGCATTTAAATTTTACCATTTAATTTCCATGAAAATGACCTCCTGGTACTTCCATGGGAACTGTTTTGAATTTGAGATCAGTTTGGGGAGAAGAGATAGCTGTTATATTAAGTTTCTGCCCATGAACATGTTATACTTATCCATTTATTTCAGTCTCTTTTTTGTCTTTTGTTATACTTTCCAGTTTCTACTTTCCAAGATCTAAATAATTTTATTATTGCGTTTATAAAATATATTTATATATATTTTCAATTTCTTAGCTGAATTATAAAGTCAAGCGACTTTCTAAATTGATTTTGAGAAAACTTTCTAAATATGTATTTATTACAATAGAATCACTTGGATTCTCTACTTAATTTATTCTTGTATTAATAAATATTTATTAAGGGCCTCCTCTGTTCCAGGCACGAATCGAGACCCAAGGGATATCATAGTGAAATAAAAAAGAAAAATACCTGTCCCGGCAGCAGTTATATTCTCAAATAGGGAAACAAGACAGATAAAACATGGGAAATATTGAGTGAAAAGAAATTCTTTGGAGAAAATAGAGTAGGATGGGGAATGAAAATACTAGAAAGGACAGTAAATGCAAAGGCACAGAAGCCGGAGCTTGCTCTGGGAGATGACCCAAAGACAGTGAGGCTGAGAAGCCCGAGGAACAAGGACGGGGTGGGCGTGGCTCGGGACAGGACTGTGCGGGACTTTGTTCCTCACGTTCTCACTGCCTCTTGCTTAGTCTGTGCATTCGTTGAAATCCTTTGTGATATCGCATTGTTTGGAACAACAGATTAAAGTCGAAAGCGAGTGCTGCTAGAGGGCCTTTCTGCTTTACTCTTTATATTAAAGGGAATGTTTTCAACGTCTCCACAAATTATGGTTATCAGTTACAGGTTTTTCTGAAGGCCTTTTGTGCAGTTAGGAAAGTTTTGTTACTATTTCTGATTTACTGGAGTGTTTTGTATTATGACTGGTTATTCAGTTCTATCAAATATGCTTTATTTATTTATTTATGTATACTTTTGATGAAATGAACATTCATTAAATTGTGAGATTAAACCAATTAATTTTCTAATGTGAACTCTTGTATTCTTTGGGTGAACAAAATTTTTTGAATGGTACATAGTTAAAATACAGAAAGCAATACACACACATATATACACATATTCCTGGATTTAAGTTGCTAAAACTTGTACAGGATTATGCAGTTCACTTCAGTAAGATTATACTATAGTACATGTTTTCTATACTGTTTTGGATTTTCTCACTGGTTGAGAAAACAAATCTCTACTTCTTTGTTCTCTGTTTTTTCAATGCCTACAAATTCTTCCTGAATGATTAGAACTGACCAATGACACTGAGACTGAAATTTTGCCTTCTAGAAAAATTTATGCAAGATTTGTAACTACTGTTTATATTACTTTAATAATTACTCTATTACTCAAAATATTCTTTAACAGTTTATAAGTGTCATTCTGACTACATGCAACTTTTCAGAGCAGGCTGGGACGTCATTCCGTGAGTAGTGGGACACTTATCTAGCGTTCACGAGCCTTGGATTCAATCTCCAGTGCTGGAAAAAAGATTTTGGGGCTTCCTCAGTTTTATCAACATTCCAAAACATTTCCTGTGCTTTGGAGATATCTTCTTTCTAAATAAATGATCTAGTAATATTTTCTGTGTATAGGGCATGGATAAAGTGAGATGTAATATTTTTGACGTTTCTCTATTTTGTATAATTAATACTTTAGATTTTCTACTTTTTACGGAGACAATTTTTACTTTTATATTTTCCATCTTTAGCCATAAATTACCTATATAATTATCTTGAAAAATATGTTAATATAACTAAACATAATATTGCTATTTTACTTCTTTTTTGTTTGTGGTTATATAGCTATCTTCATTTTTTTATTTTATACATTTTTAATCTTACTTATTCCTTGAATCTGTTAACAAATTGTCTTATTTTTATTAGTAACCAGAGTTTTGACATTTTAGTTTCTCCTATTATTATGTATTATTTTCACTTTTTTTTTTTTTTGAGACAGGGTCTCCCTTTGTAATTCAGGCTGGCCCTCAGCTCACTATGTAGCCCAGGCAAGCCTTGAACTCAGCAATCCTCCTGCCTCTGCCTCCCGAGTGCTGGGATGACAGGCGTGAGCCACCACGCCCGGCATTGTGGTATGTGGTATTGATTGCTGGTGGGCGTGAGTCTCCACGCCCAGCTTTGTATGTGGTTACCGGGATGAACTCAGGACCTTGCGCTTGCGAGGCAGGCTCTGGAACCACTGAGCTAAATCTCCAGCCCTTACTGATGTTATTATTAACCATTACCTTTTGTTTGTTTTACATTTGTTTTGTTCTTTTGACTCCTTAAATTAGTTAGGTCATTCATTTTTTCACTCATTCTTATCTATCAATATAATTTATGAGATGGTCAATTTTTCCATGAACTTTTGGAATTAGCTCATTCTCTTAGATGTGTAGAATTTTACTAGTACTATTTTTATAGATATTCTTTAATATCATTTTTAATTTTATTTTATCAAAGAATTTCACACTGATTTTTCAGAGTTTAGAAATTATTGACTCAGGTTTTTTATTTTGTTATTAATTTCTTGATGTATTGTGATCCAATCAAAGAATTGTATTTTGCTACCCTTGAGAGTTAAGCAGCTTTCTTTGTAGCAAAACTTTAATGTCTAATTCTTGTAGTTATTTCATGAAATTATAGGCTTTTCATATCTTTATTTGATCTTTTGATGACTTAATTGATCATGTGCTGCAAAAGCCTACCATCTCTGTATTTCTATTTCTCTGTCGAGCTCCAGTAGTTGCTAACATATGACTTACATGACACTATGTTAATTCCAGCATACCTTTCATTGTACATCATGTTTACTCCTCTGAAATTCCTCTCATTGCCTCATTTAATTCATTTCCTCTAAATTTGGTGTACAGTGTCAATATAAAAATTTTTGCTTTGTTGTAGTCATTTGCTTCCTGGGTTGCTTTTGCTCTTCCTTTTATTTTCAGCCTTTCTAAATTACTTTGTGAATCTCTTCTAAAGGCAACAGATTTGATTAATGTACATAACAGATTCTTGAGAAAAATAAACACAAAGTATGTTTTAGCTATAAAAAGAAAAGCTAGCATTCTTGAGAAATTTTCCATTTTAACATTTTTTCCTTAGAAAGTATGAAGTAACATGGCCCAGTGCCACCTCAAACATATTTCCTATACCCAAGAGAGACAGAGAAGCAAAGAGTTGTGTGGTTTTCCCACAGAGATTATAGAAGAAGAAGATCTCTTTGTGGCATTTGTACCTTCTGATCAAATGTTAATCGCTCTATTTTTAATTACTTCAAGGAAAAATGTGAATTGCCAGATTGATTTGGACTAGTCTTATATATCAGTACTCTGACATTTCTTAAGGTCTCTCCTGCTTAGAAAGATTTTTGAAGATAGAAGAACAAGTGCTTGTGGAATCTGCAGAAATTATTTACTTACTATTCTTTGGCTATTACTAGCTTCTGAGTAATATTTTTTCCTCAGGAAATATCATTACCATAACAATGGTCTATTGAGGACCTACTAATTTATTCATTAAAATATTTATTTAGACACATAGGCACTATCAAATCATTTATCAAAATTCATTTTCTAACTTAATCTTCACAAATGTGTGAAATATATAAAACTATACCAAGGCTCAGCAATCTGAAGAATGTTATAATTCATAAATAACAAAGCCACGACCTGAAACCATCTGTTGAATTCCAAGTCTTTTAATGCACTTAGTAATTTAATTTTAGCTAAAAAGTATAAAATATAATACAGCTATAAAATATAATATAGAATAAAAAATATAGTATAGAATATAAAAATATATAGAATATAAAAATATAGAATATAATATAGAATAAAATATAATATAGCTATTAAATATAGCTATAAAAAGAAAAGAATGTCTTCACAGTAGATACAAACAGATTATATAGAAATATTTATGGAAAATATTAATGCTCTAGATTGCAATTTGAGGTCTTACCTAGATTGCTTAGCTAGTCCATACTTAAGAATAAAAGATCTCTATCAATAAATGCAAGAGCTCATTAATCAATTTTCTGATTACTCTAATTTCCTTTTGGATGTAAGTAGACCATTCACTGGCTGGCCATACTACTTGGTCCAAGTAACCTTTTCCCCTAACCAAAAGGTTTCCCCATAGTGGTTTTAATAGTATACTCCTTGCCTTTATGAGTCTTACAACAATATGAAAATAATACATTTCTACATCTTTAGTGAGCCACAAAACAATCTTAACAATGTACATATATGTGTTGTAGTAGAGTGGAGGACAGGAATGATACAAAGATGTCATTTAAAAATAAGACTTAGAGCTTCCGTAATTAGTCAAACATCCCCCACTGTGACAGTGCACCTGAGGAACATTAACTTAAAGCAGTGAAGATTTCTTTTGACTCATGTTTGGGGAAGTTAGAGCGCATGGTCACTTGACTCTGTTTCTTCTGGGCTTAGAGTGAGGGAGAACAGTATGGCAGGAACATTTGGTGGAGTGAAGTGGCTCATCTCATAAAGGACAGGAGACAGAGGGCCCAGAAGAAAACACCAGGGACAAGATACAGCCCCCAGGGACACAGACCACAATGACCTCCTGCTTGAAGTAGGTCTTGTCTCCTAAATTTTCATCACCTTCCAAAGATGCTATCAAATTATGAATCCATCAATGAATCAATCCATTGATGAGGTCAGAGCCCTTGTGATCCAGTCATCTCCCAAAATCTCATCAGCTGGCAGCTAACTCTTTAGCAACTAACTCTTTAGGGAGCATTTTAGGTTCAAACCAGAACACAGTTACTGCTAAGAAACAAGCAAATGCAAATATTTTGCAGTTGTTCATAACCCAAAACTAACTTGGAATTGAGGAGCACACACACACACACACACACACACACACACACACACACACACACAGAGTCATGACCAGTTTCCTGTGCAGTCATTTTGATGGCAAATACCATACTTAAAATTCACAGTTTTCCAAATTTTCCCTAACAGCCAAGAATCTAAAAGTCAAATTTGGATCAAATCATGGCAATTACTTTAAATGTTCTGGCTAGCATACCTTATGACTATTTCTAGCTTGAAAGAGATTCACATCAGTATGACTTTAGATACAAAGCACAGCAGCTTCATTAGAAAAATAGCTTACAAATGTACAGGTTAATTCCACATTTATTGAAATATATTTAATCAGAACATATTCGTGTCCTCATTTAATAAATTAAAAAATGATCAAAATTTCCAATGCTAGGAAATTGGATATGCTCTGTTCATTGGTCAGTTTTGCTTTTGCTGGGACAAAATAGCTGACCTCCACAATTTAAAGGGAAAGGATTTATTTTGGCTCAATAAGAAACAGCACTGTGGAAAGGAATGGCAGAGAAAAATCATTCATTGCAGCCAGAAGCAGAGTAAGCAAGGAAGGACCAGAGAGGAAAGGGCCAAGGACCAGATATATGCAGTCCCCAAGGTCAAAGTCACATGCCCATGACCTATGTAGACACATACAGAAGTGTGTATTACTAATCTCCCAGCTGTTCTCAAGCCCATCAAGTTGACAATCAGGATGTTCCATCACATTTTCCTTTTAACAGAGATCTTGCTTAGTCCAGTGGGGGAAGGCAGGTTTCAAAGGGGTTCATCAGGTGGTCAGAGGAAGCAGCTTTGTGTGCTCACTTCCCTACACAAGACAGTGAGGGGCAAGAGACAGCTCTAGCATTCTTGCGGATCCTACTTTCTCCATCAGATGAGTACTATCTGTAACAGTATAGTAAACAGTGCGTTAGCTGGGATTTTACTAAATACATTTTTAAAAGGGGCCTCATTAGCAAACAATGAAGATATGTGGCAGACTGATGATTTTCATAAGGAAGCAGATCCCTGTACCCTGGCCAATGCTATAAAGTGTTTACTAATTGCTGTCCTTAGCACTATAACAAGGTGCTGGTCTCAGTCCCCTTTGGTGGAAATTTTCTGTGCCTCCTTCAACTGATGGTCTTTGGAAGTTTCCAAATAACCTTTGTTTTGGCTCAAATAAGGAAATCACGGACAGATTAACAAGAAGTAGAATTCTTTCATCCTTTTCTCGCTTAGCATCATCCTTAAATTCTGGCTGATAGTGCTGCCTATGTCACAAATTGTCATGGCATCTGTTTGACTCCAACACTAGTCTTGTACTTTTTTGTACAGATCTCACTTTCATAAATTTTAACTTTTCTATCATACCTTTGTTTTTCTGCAACCTAATCATTCCATATATTAAAAAAAATGCCTTTCTTCACACCCAGATAGACATGAGGAACTTCAAGGTTCAATTATGAATTCAGGTATATTCTAGTCTGTCCATTCCTTCTCTCTCCTTATATTGGTTGGATTAAACTTGGACCTAGAATAAATACAGACCAATGAAGTCATGTCCATTCCTATCAGAAAAATTAGGGGAGAACAGTTCTTTTGGGGTTGTCATTGCTGAGAGATTATGATCTATCTGGGCTCCTAGAAAACACCGTCTTGTCCCTTCCTGGAAGCCAGTAGGTGACAGTAAAGCTGGAATAAAGGGCTTAAGATTCAACATGGAGATGGCAATCTCAATGATACTGTATAAATTTTTAATGTTCTCACTTAAATAAACTTCGGGCTTATCACTTAAGCCAATTGTTTTAGTGTGAGTTGACCCAGAAGTAGACCTCAAGAAAACACATATTACAATTAGTTTATTTAGAAATTGATACCAAAAATTAATAATCTGGGAGTAGGAAAGTAGGCTACTCAAAGGAAAAAGGTAATAAAGTGCATATTATTAAGCAAGATGTAATCTGGGGTAACTGGAGTTTAATATTAGTATGCAATTTGTATGAAACACATCTTAATCTTTTCATGTAAGAGATGGGGGTATCATTGATTCCTGTCACTGATTGATAAATGCTTTCAGCTCTTAACTGGAAAGTACTTCCAGCCTCCTTTACCTAAGGCCAGAAAGATCCTACAGCTAAGAGTACTGTAAGTCAGCAGTCAGACCAGTAAAAATGGAACTATTACATAGAGGAGGTGTCTGCAGAGAGTGGACAGTTTTCTCCAGCTTGTTCACATTGGGTTTCCACCGCTGAAACTAAAGAGCTCTGACCATACACCATCTAGATCTGTCTCCTCGGAAGAAGGACTGTGCTTCTGTACTGCTTGATTCAAGCCCTGACTTACAAAAATACACAGTGAATGCTCCTTGATGGTTATAAGTACATTTGAATCATTGAGCACTGATTCTTCTAGTAGTTGTTCCTTTTTTTCTTTTGTAATGAGGATCAAACTAGGACCTTGCACTTGCTAAGCAGGTGCAGTACCACTTAGCTAAACCCTGGCTCTAGCAGTCTTTTCTTTAAAAAAAAAAAAAACTAAAAACAATAACAACAAAATTCTACATAGAGTTACCAGTTAAACAAGAAAATAGCCAGGCGTAGTGGCTCACGCCTGTAATCCCAGCACTCGGGAGGCAGAGACAGGAGGATTGCTGAGTTCAAGGCTTGCCTGGACTACACAGTGAGCTCAGAGCCAGCCTGAACCACAAAAGCGAGACCCTGTCTCAGAAAAAAAAAAAAATTTAAACAAGAAACATAAACTACTTTCTCCCTAAGTTCTTGAAATACATGGGAGTGGGCAAAATGTTCATTTAAAAAACTTGAAACAAAAATTTGTTCACCTTTATAAATCTGTCATGAGGTCATTATACTCAAACTGTATTTAAAACTAAAACTATGTTGGTTGCCACTCAACACCCAGTTGAGGAATGTTTATTTACAGAAGAATGATTATGTTTTAGTTAAAAATTAGAAAAAATACAAGAAGGAACTTTTAAAACATATATTTCTATTTTCATTGACACATAACTTGATATGTAGGGGATATGGTGTGACATTTTCATACATGTGAACAGGGATCAGTTTAGGGCAGCAACATTCCTATCATCTCAGACATGTATTAGTTAATTGTGTTAGGATTATTCAAAATCCTCTCAATGAGCTGTTCTGAAACACTCGGTTAATTGCTGTCAATCATAGTTATCATAGTGTGTTATGGAGCACTGGACCTTCATCTACCTGTCCGTCCGTGCCCTCCACCTACCCTCCATCCTCCCTCGCTCTCTGTCCCCACACCACTCCCAACTCTCATAACCAGTATTTTATCCAATACTTCTTTGAGCTGAACTTTTAACTACCATGTACAAATGAGAATGTGTTTTTGTGTTCCTATTCTTAATTTGTTCAAAAGAATCTCTTCTAGTTCTATTCACAATGCAGCACATGATAAAATTTCATTCTTTTTGTGATTGAGTTGTATTCATATTTTTTTATTTAGCCATATCTAAGTTGATTTCATGTTTCATCTATTGGCTGTTGTTTGAATAATGCTATGATATACATTCAAGAGCAGATATCTCCTAGACATGCCAATTTCAATTACCTTAGAGATTTTATACACACACACACACACACACACACATCCAGTAGTAGGATTGCTGAGTCATTTAGTAGTTTTATTTGTAGATTTTTTTTTTTGAGACAGGGTCTCACTTTGTAGTTCAGGCTGGCCCTGAGCTCACTATGTAGCCCAGACAAGCCTTGAACTCAGCAATCCTCCTGCCTCTGCCTCCCGAGTGCTGGGATTACAGGTGTGGGCCACCACGGCCAGCACTGTGGTATGTGGTATTGATGGCTGGTGGGCGTGAGTCACCAGGCCCAGCATTGTATGTGGTTACCAGGATCGAACTCAGGGCCTTGCACTTGCGAGGCAGGCACTGGAACCACTGAGCTAAACCTCCGGCCCCTATAGATTTTATTTTTTAAAAAAAGAAACTTTGTACTGCTCTCTTTGTGGTTGTACTAACATACATTCCCAACAGCAGTATATGAGAATTCCAAAGGATACTTTTTTTTTTAATTCTTCATTGGTACATTTTATATATAGCTCACAATCATACACAACATTGGGGAATTTGTACCAGTATATGACACAAGTTAATTCTCATTTTTACCCATGTCCCTACCCACCCACAACCCACCCCACCCCTTATATACATGCTTTTTCATTTTCTTTCCAAACTGTATTTATTCTTTCCCCTTATTACATTCCCACCCCAAATTCCCTTTGGATATTTCCTATTTTACAAAAATTATCATACATTCTAGAACTCATTTACATCTACAGGTTCTCATACCAAAGACAACATACGGTATTTGCATATCTGTGATCTATTTATTTCACTTATTAGTGTGTCCTCCAGGTGTATCCATTTGCACATAAATGAATGAAACTTGTCATTCTTTATGGCACAGTAATACATTTTATTAAAAAAAATAAACACTTCTTTATTCACTCTCAAGTTGATGGGCATTTGGGTTGTTTTCAAGGTTGGGCTATCATGAACTGAGCTGTTATGAACAAGGGTGTACATATGTTTTTCCAACGTGATTTTTTAAAAATTCCTTACGCAAGTTAATACATGAGAATGTTTAGGACAAATAGCAATGGACACAGTATGTAAAATCTAAACATGAGAACACATTACTTCCTGAATTACTCCATATAAACACAGACTCACAATAAATCATCGTTATTCTAATGTACAGTCTTTCCATTCAAAAGCTGTCAAGGTCTGCCTGCTTTTGACACTATGACTCAGTCATTCCCATAGCTCCCCCTTCCTCCCCACTGTGGCTTATCCTAGCCACTTCCCACCCCCACACGGATATCTTGCCCCTGGGGATGGCTCACACCTGTCAGCTCAACCGCGGATTAATCAGCCAGCACACCTGGCTCCAGCGCTGCCATGAACCTGCGCAGTTACTGCTGACATCTGTCCTGCACAGTGTGGCAGCAACTGCCTGAATCAGCCCAGCTCGGGCCTGGCAAGCATCCGAGGGATGAGCCTATCTGCCTGCCCGACAGCTCTCTCAGGCCCCCCAGAAGAGAGCAGAGCCTCACTATTCCCCTCTGTCCTTGAAACAAACACAATAAAACAAAATAATTACAAATTCTGTGTCCAATCACATGTTGCCCACGACTCAGCCCTCAGCATTTGCAAATGTGCTGATCTATTATCGAGTTCTAATCTGGTACTTTTCTATATAAAGAAGAATATCACAATTAATTCACTGAACTCTCATGAGAACTGCCCAAATCAAAAAGCTTTTTGTGTCTGTTTAGGCCCTACAATACCCTGTTTTATAACTAGCTGTGCTAAGCAGTGACTATATAACTGAATTTAGACTCATGAGACCTCGGTGTGGCTTATGATGAATATGAAAGTGGGTAGAACTTAATTCCTAGACAGTTTTGAGCTCTTCCCCCAATTTAACAGTTCTGTTTTCTAAAAAAAAAAAAAAAAGAAAAAAAAGAAAAAAAAGCCAAAAGCCAAAAGAGCACACACCATTTACAATTATGTACCCTTATTGTTTATGGTGTATGTAAAAAATTCAAAGAACTAGGCATGAATCCCAGCTGGATGATGGACTGCTCAGCATTTTAAAATAATTAAATGTGAACACAATAGTAATTTGATGCAAATAGAAGTTGATCTATAAATGTGTCCACTGGGTCCCCATTTCTGTTCTTTCTGCAGCAGCAACACACAGGGATCAGGTGCTGATTAGTAAATGGGACAGTGAAGAGGAGTGTTTAATCAATGATCAGAACATGGGAGAATCTTGCCTCTCTCCTAAATCTAAACTTCACTTTGATTATGTTATGTAAAGGCTAATTTATTCCAGGAATTTTACTTCAATAAACACATTTCCTAAGCATATAATAAACTACCTGTAACTATATACAGAGACAGAGAATATAAAAATGGAATTAAATTTTTAAAAGTGGGAAACTTAGCTTAGATATCCATTATCCCTCACACGAGGTGTTGGCAATAGCAAACAGGCCTGAGATAACCAAGTCAATGTCCAAACAGAGCGACCTCAGTGTTCCTCCTCCTGTCATTGTGCTCCTTTGGACATCAAACTTTTTACGAGTATGATTATGATTTAAATACATCCAGAAAACCCAGTTCTTTAGTTTCTACCAAAGACAAGATTCTATAGACATAGGATATAAAAGAGGCTTCTTTAGGAATCAGACACAGTGCTGTAGAGGGTGCTTGTGACGCATATGCTTCCTGTGTATTTTCCCATCAACAGATTGTATGACAGCACCCACTTAATTTCCCAGCCACTTCAGCCTCCCAGAACTGCTTTTCGTGTGATTCCTTCTAGAACAAAGAAGATCTACAGAAATGAGACATTTGTAGAGCAACTCTGCCACTCCTGATTTTGAGGACCAGCTTTGACCTTAGAGAAGTCCAGTCCCTATATCTCTCCATCTACTTTACTCCTCCCTTCCCTTCTGATTTCATCTCTTTCTTTTTTTGATCACTTCCCTCAAGCTTCATAACCCTGCATAATTTCTTGAATTTTTCTGACCCACTGTAGTGTGAGAGCCTTTGCCAATGTCTCTATGGATGACCCCACTGTGTGTGTGTGTGTGTGTGTGCCACTATGTTTGTGTATCTTTATTCAAAGGTCACTTTTGTGATGTCTTTCCTGAATATCCAGCTTAAACTCATACTTCATGACTGCTTACACTGCTTGTTATCTTACTCTCTTGCTTTCTTTTTCTTTTCAGTCAATGCTACCTAGCAGCAATCTGTTGTACTTACCTCCTTTTGAAATTTCCTGTTCCCTTTTACTATGCACTACATGAACACAGAAGATTTTTTTCTCTACCTTATTCTTGGTATTTACAGTGTACTTGGCAGAGATAAGGCATTGAATCAGTTGGGGAATGAATGAATGATTTAATAGGTTGACACATGGGCTTCAGTCTTATTCCCTAAGACCTGAATTTGCTTTGGCAATCTCCCTCAATGTGAGCACCTAAAGCCAGGTCCAGTTCTATTCTCTGGGGCTGAAATCCTAACCCTGAGTCCTGCTAATTTGTTTCTTACTGTTTCCTAACTGACTTTTTCCCTAATGTTCACAGCCTGGATTTCTGAGTACTTCTTTCCCTAGATATTCCTTCAGTACCATTCGTTGCCTGGTATACAGGACAATTCACTACTCAGTCTTCATTTAGATAACAAATAAATTTTAAGTGATTTGCATATGGAAGGATGTGGGCAAACTCCTAGAGACAAAATGATAAAATGTCAGAGCCTTCAGATATATGGCATTTCTTGTTGCCTCAGTACCCTGATTTGTCCTTCAGTTTAGATCTTTTCTTCCTCTGGAAGAGCAACATCCATCTCTAAAGAC
>PVIC010014761.1:0-36211 GCA_004025085.1 Thryonomys swinderianus | reverse complement strand
AAGTTTTCTGTTGCTATCTCTGACAGTAGCTTTTTTATGTCTTTTACACTGTCTCCTGCTTCCTCAGTGACTCCAATCAATCTTATGTTATTTATCTTTGAGTCATCTAGAAGCTGTTGAATTGATTTCTCATGATCCCTTGCTCTTTTCCATAGATTATACCTTTCCTGCTCGCTGGCTGCTATGCTGTCCTCTAGATCTGAGATTCGGTTCTCTGCTTCATTCATCCTGCTGCGCCAGCTTTCATTCTCCTTCATCATTCCCTGGAGTTCTGCTTGAAGCTGTTTAAAAGGTTCCATTGCTTCTGCTAACTTGGATTCAATCATCTCACTGATCTCTTCTTTAATGAAATCTTTCACTGAGGACAGTATCTCTGTTTTGATCTCAGAGATGAGTTTTGCTGTCCATTTTACTAGATCCGCTTTAGTTACCATCTCCAAGAGTCCTGGTGTTTGAGTTTCAGTTTGCCCTATTTCCCTTTTCTCTAAATTTCCCTGTGATGGTGATATTTGTGTCTGTATTTTTTTTTTTTTGTGTGTATTTTCCCATTTCTACTCTTTCGTTGTTTTTAATGCTCTTCTTTGTGTGATGAGAGGGCAATGTTTGTTGCAGGTCTCTTTCTATTATCTGGGGCACTTTGGAAGCAGCACTTTCCTGGGGGATCCTCCTTGAATCTGTAATATCCCTTGAGAGTTCTCACTCCTGACACATCATGGTAGGTATTTGAGCAGAACAATCACATCATGTTTGTTACCATAATACAATAAATGCCAGTATCAGTATTAAACACAGTAAATAAGATAAAAAGGTTTGTTAGATTCTATACTGGATACTTTGAGCTTATGAGTTACCTCTATGTCTGACTCCTCACTGCACAGCTCCAGGATACAGTGGGCTGGTGGGCGGCCTTCAGTCCACTGGAAATGGACTGCACCCTGCAGCTGGGTCCGCGTGCTGCTCCCTCAGTCCGCCGGAAGCAAGGCATGGCGGGGCCGCATCCACTGGGTCTGGTCCGCCCGCTGCTGGTCCCTCAGTCCGCCGACAGGGCACAGCGGGTCCGGAGCTACTGGGTCAGGTCTGCCCGCTGCTGGTCCCTCAGTCCGCCGGAAATAGGGCACGTCGGGCCTGCGGCTGCTGGGTCCGGTCTACCCACTGCAGGTCCCTCAGTCCGCCGGAAAAGAGGGCACGGCGGGCCCAGAGCTGCTGGGTCCGGTCCACCTGCTGCGAGTCCCTCAGTCCCTATCTATTCTTTTAGAAAACCAGGAGATATTATATTAATATTACCTTCTTTGGACAAAACAATACTAGCTTTTTCTTGAGTAACTAAATTACCTCTTTTAGCAAAGTATCCATTTTTTTTTCCTTTTTGAGACAAGGTCTCGCTTTGTAGTTCAGGCTGGCTCTGAGCTCACTATGCAGCCCAGGCAAGCCTCAAACTCAGCAATCCTCCTGTCTCTGTGTCCCGAGTGCTGGGATTACAGGCGTGAGCCACCACGCCGGTCATTGTGGTATGCGGAATTGATTGTTGGTGGGCGTGAGTCTCCATGCCCAGCATTGTATGTGGTTATCGGGGATGTAACTCAGGATCTTGCGCTTGCGAGGCAGGCGCCAGAACCACTGAGCTAGCCCTCCGGCCCAAAAGTATCCATTTTGATAACTTCATGTTATCTTCTTTTTAGGGTCATCAATGAAATGTTACTGAGATTCTCAAATTATATTTAGTAAACTTGATCAGTTCAAATATGTTCTTATGTAAGGTAAAATTACCTTATATTTTATGATAAAAATAATCTCTGATTTTCTAGTATTTCCAAAGATTTTACCTTTTGCTTAAGTCATATTTGCTAAAATGAAAGAAATTATATTAATTTTTCTAATGTGACTCTTAATCATTCTTCTAGAGTCAATTACATGTCTTTAATATATTATTTCAATTATAACATGATATACTGAATTTCTTTTTTTTTTTTTTTTTTTTTTTTTTTTTTGCTTTTTTTTGGAGACAGGGTCTTGCTTTGTAGTTCAGGCTGGCCCTGAACTCACTATGGTGCCCAGGCAAGCCACCGCGAACTCAGCAATCCTCCTGTCTCTACCTCCCGAGTGCTGGGATTACAGGCGTGAGCCACCACGTCCGGCATTGTGGTTTGTGGTGTTGATTGTTGGTGGGCGTGTCTCCATGCCCAGCATTATATGTGGTTACCGGGGATCGAACTCAGGACCTTGCGCTTGCGCGGCAGGCGCCAGAACCACTGAGCTAACCCTCCGGCCCGATATACTGAATTTCTGTAAAACATACTCAGATTGTATGCTTTTTGGGACATGTCATGCAAACCTACAAAAATATAAAATATGAATTCCATTCTTGTGAGATTATATATATATATATATAAGATTCAAATTATTTTTTAAGTATAAATAATTTTTTAAGTATTTATATTTGGTTAAATTTCAGATTTGAAAGAAACACAGACATATTTATGACTGTAAGAAAATGTAGCAAGTTTGGTATTTATATATGTTTTATTTTAATGTGAATATAGAAAACCATAGAGGTTATTACTTTTCCCCTTTGGAAATAAAGCAGTTGGGTAATGGATAACAAACCACCTGTTTTCTGCTTGTAGAATGTACTTTGGTTGCTCTGTGTTCAGAGAAGCCCTCCTGGTACCCATTGCTATGTTCTGTGTTGTAAGTTAATAAAGTTACAGTCTAATGGTCTTTTAGATGAAAGTACACTTCTGAGGCTTTTTTGCCCAAAGGGTCCACACTGTTAGTAAAGTCATTCCCAGTGGTCTTTGATATTTTGCTTTTCTGTCTTTTCTTATGAGTGAATTAATAAAAACAGTGATATTAACTATTCACTTTCAACAGTGGTTTTGTGTCGCTAGCCACCTGGAAGCCTGAAATTTCTTCATCATGTTTGTTAAATTTGCCAAAGCAAAACCAAAGCAGAACAAAGGAGAAATCTCCTTTTAGTAATGCAAAAGTGTGTCACATTTGTTTGATCATTTTCTTTAAAATACTTTTTGTGGAATAAAAATTTATTCTCAATGAAAAAATATCATTCAATTATTTTATCAGTTTATGGATTTTGTGCATTCATTTCTTTCCTTTTATCTAAATTTCTTAATGCATCACAGTTCAAAAGAATCTGAAGTAGTTTGTGAAATTTATCTTTTCCAGTTTAAATATAAATTTTACTTACTCATGACTGTTAAAATTTATCCAGCAGATATTATTATGATGATATTGGGCATGGACAAGGAATATAAAATTTGATGTACAATTTTGTACATCTATTTTTCGTTTGTTCTTCCTCAAAAGTCATTGATGGAAATCTAAGAAACTTATAATGTCCTGTTTATTAGACAAATAAGAATAGCTCATTAAATGTTTTTCCTTCAAGAATACATTTGTATATGATCGATAGCATTTATACCCTATTAAAAGCCTATTTTAAAATTAACTTTCCTTTAATCTGAGATATAATTAATATTTTCTCACTTTGCTTGTGTCTTTATGTTCCATGTACACTGTGGCTTTTCGATTTTAACTGTCCTCATACTGAACTATAGGAAACAACTAAACAGTATGGAATCATTAGTCATGTACTCTATGTTCAATACTGGAAAGTCATATTGTAATTATGACAGTTCTTTTCTGCAGTTGTTTATGTATCTGGTCTTTCATTTTGTTTATGCTGTTGTTTATGTATCTGGTCATTCATTTTGTTTGTGTTGCTAATACATCTTATCTTATGTACAATCTATTGTATCTTTCTGATTTTAATTTACCTTGTTACTTCAATTTCTGCCCTTCGACACAAGATCTTTTGTCTCTGAATCTTAAAGATGGGTAAACAGTCCTTTCCTCTATTCTCTTCATCACTGTTATCCTGCTGGATTCTGAGAGGCTTGCATTTTCATTATTATTACAAAAATAGTATATTTTAAAGGTTTATTGCCTTTATGATCACATAATGAATTATCTAAATTTTCTTCCACTAGAGTTAAGGAACTATTGATGTACATCAGAAATTTCTACCTAGAGAAATTTTCATTGCTTCCCCCAAGTGTGTGCATTGCTATGATCCATCCTAAGTCATACCTGACTAGTGAAAACTAACACGTAAAAGTTAAGTTATTCTCCTGAAAGTTTATAACACCAAAGAGTGTACATTTTAATGTTCATCTGTTACTAATAATTGTCCTATATTTTGTGAGTTACATATCAAAAGTTTTGAATGTTCATTTCCCTCCTTCCTTTGTCAAAATTTCTTAATGCTTTAGTAAATAATTTTTCTCAGGAATTGTTCATTGTCAGCAATTACTGAAAAGATAGTGATTTATTTTACTTCTATTTCTCTTATCTCCATTTTCTTTATGGTAAATGTTTAGATGCACCTTCACTGTAATGAGATGGTCAATTGAAAGTATTCAATATCCTCAGTTGTCAGATGAAAAGTTTTGTTTATGAGAATTTCCCTATATTTCTAGCTTCAGGATAGCATTTTCCTATAGCTCTCATAGATTTTTTTAGCTTCTATAAGATACATTTGCTCTAATTTCATGTTGCTTTTAATCATTTCATGTGTATTGAATTTACTTCTTGGGGTAAATGATGAAATTTGGTAGGACAGAGATTGTCATATATTTGTGCATTGCCTTTATTTCCATAATTGTAAAAGTTAATTTGTTAATAGAAAGACTGGATTTTTTTTTGTTTGTTTTCTTTTTGAGACAGGGTCTCGCTTTGTAGTTCAGACTGGCCCTTGAGCTCACTATGGTGCCCAGGCAAGCTGCTGCGAACTCAGCAATCCTCCTGTCTCTGCCTCCCGAGTGCTGGGATGACAGGCGTGAGCCACCACATCCGGCATTGTGGTATGTGGTATTGATTGTTTGTGGGCGTGTCTCCAAGCCCAGCATTATATGTGGTTACCAGGATCAACTCAGGACCTTGCGCCTGCGAGGCAGGCACCGGAACCACTGAGCTAACCCTCCAGCCCAAGACTGGGTTTTTTTTAGTGACTAAACAGATAAATTTCTGATTGTTAGACAAAGACTATTAATGCAAGTGATTAACTTTTTTTTTTTTTTTTGAGACAGGGTCTCGCTTTGTAGTTCAGGCTGGCCCTGAGCTCACTATGTAGCCCAGGCAAGCCTTGAACTCAGCAATCCTCCTATCTCTGCCTCCCGAGTGCTGGGATTACAGGTGTGAGCCACCACGCCCGGCTGCAAGTGATTAATTTTTAACAATAGCACCATCCAGATTAAGATATATAATTGGAACTTTAAGTTTTATAGATAAGGAACATGATTCATAGAAATTAAATGCACATTAAAAAACTGTTCTGTCAGTTTCTCTGAAATGCTCCCTTTTTCCTCAATATATACAGATTAGTATGTGTTCAGAGTGCGGCTTTTGTAATGTTTCTGGCTCATGGGAGGTACTGTCATTGTCGGTGGAGTCCTTGTGGTTAGAAAATGGGGCCTGCTGGAAAATGACACATACCTTGCGTATGTATATGTATTTCTCTCCCAGTGGCCCTTCCTTTTCTCTCTCTGCTGATAGGTGGCCAGTAGAACAGATTGTTCTGGGCCGTAGAGACAACTGACCACTGACTGAATCCTCAAAGATCCGTTAGTCAATTAAATATCCCATTTAAACTTGTGTGTTGGAATTTGCATTGGTGGATCAGTAGAAATAATGTTTCTTTTTTGTTTGTTTTAAATGAGTGTTATATAAGGATATGTTTAAATATCCTATTTAGTGGTATTTAAAATGGAAAACCTGAACACTTATTTATGTAATATCAAAATATATCATAATTACTACACTTGATCTTAGCCAAAAGGCTGAGAAGCGATATTATATTATAATTACTATAGAAACAAAAATTATCTATAACTACAGTTGACAGTTCAGTCTTAAAGATATTATTGTATATGTTAAAGATAAAATTTTCTCTGCATTTTATAGCTATAACAGAAACTAGTATACCTTCCTAGGCTAACAATCTATGTTTATATTTTCATTTCAAAAATTTTTATGCTATTAGAAAACACTCGTGTTAGACTCTAAAGAAAAGTCAAACACTGAAATTTAAGATACAAAATATATCTTTTTTGTAGAAAACAAACACATTGTCAGTGTAGCTTATCTAACTTAAAGGTACATACCTCACAAAAACCATCTGTTTGTAAATAAACTGTGTTCTCCTCATTGCCAAGTGTCAAGAGGCATTCTCTGAAGTCTCTTCTCATCTAGTCTTACTTTTGGATGTCTATATTTATCTGTGCATCATTTAGTTTTAGCAAGAACCCTGCTGAGTCAGTTTAGAGAACCCCACCCCACTGGTCTGACTGTCTCCAGTATCTTCTCACCCTGGCTTGATTTAGTAACATTTCTCTGAGGTCTTTTAAGGAAAAACAAACAAACAAACAAACAAATTACCTGTTCAGTTTTCTGCCCATTGTGACCCAACTCTGCTCCTGTGGTGTCTCTCTCTGAATGATATACTCCTTAAATATTTAACAAATATCAAGAAATAATTTTCCTTTAATGAGGTAAAAGTATAACTCAAACATTCACTTTTCATACATTTCCTCTTAAATGTTTATTTTTTTGCTTTTCTGTTATTAAAGCTCACAGTCATAAGTATAATTTAACAATTATGTAATATAAATCAATAACACTAATATCCAATATATTATTTTAGGGTAATCACATAATATTATACATATATGCATATATATATATATATATAATTAGCTCACTAAAGACAAAATGAAATTTTATTATCAAACTGTCCATAGGAAGAAGTAGAGAGAGGAGGTTGGAGTACTCAGGGAAGGTATGAAACGCTCTTGCCTAGCTTACTGCTTATCTTTTTCATGTCACCTTTTCAGTAAATTTGATGCCAGGCCTTAAAGCTGGTGTTAGACCCTAGCAAGGATCTTTCTTTCATGAGCTATACAACCCTTGGTGTTCAATTCTCATTTACTCAATGTCAATATGCTTTTTGCAGTTCTTTTTGCTCTT
Source organism: Thryonomys swinderianus (assembly GCA_004025085.1). NCBI lineage: Eukaryota > Metazoa > Chordata > Mammalia > Rodentia > Thryonomyidae > Thryonomys > Thryonomys swinderianus. The sequence goes on along the minus strand of PVIC010014761.1, from coordinate 29,170 downwards.
TCAAACAAACTATGACCTTTAATTGAAAGGAGAAAATTGGTTGTGATATTGTACCAAAAGATATCTTGTGGGATTCAAATTTATCAGAAAAGATCGTAGCTAGTTATTTGGTGCTAAGAAGAGGAAGTACAAAAAGAAAATAAGGTGAAAATATTTGGAAGGAAAGTGACACATGAAACATGCTTATAACAAACAGATGAACATGAATTCTACAGAGAGACAATAGATGAATAATGCCTGAATATAGAATTCATTGTCATCTATCTCAGATTTTTATTGTTGAAAGCTGACAGTAAGCTGCTCATGTTTAATAAGTGGCTTTTCCCCTTCCTTTTCGTTCCAAAATTATTCTGTTGTTGACTAATCAGTCATAATGTTACAGTGTCCTTAACATTTGTCCTCCTAGAAAGCTTAAGTCACACAAAATATCCTGACTCACTCATTAGTTTCATTTTCCCAGAACTCTATGCACTCCCACTGTACAGCCCCTGGGCCCAATTAAGAAAGTGTTAAAGGTTAGGTTAGCAAAATAAAAAAGAAAGAAAGAAAGAAAGAAAAAAAGAAAGTCCTGGATTTTTGTCTGAGACCCCTGAACTGCAGAGCTGACACAGACCGTGACAGCATAAAGATCACAAGACAATAGAATTCTGTGTGTGTGTCTCCCTTTTACCTTCCCTCTTACCTTTTGTAGGGACAAAGAGGGCAGCCTTGCTTTTTCTGTCATCTGCTGTCACAATACTGACTGACTTGCTCACAAAATTACCTCTAGAGTGACACAGAATTTATGCCAACTGCAGGCAGATGACAAAATCAGAGATCAAGTAATATGCAATTGAAAAATGATTTACAGGCAATTTTCAAAACATTAAAGCCTTTTGGGTCTTGGCCTTGAGTAGTTCCCATGTGCAGAGAACATATGAAAGGAATCAGGCACATTTAAATAATATCGACAAATGTTCCTTCCTTGGTGAAGCCTTCCCCAACTTTTCTAGCCAAAATATAAGGTATAGGAACTACTCTTGAAGAAAACTACCTCAGTATGTGAAAGGTAGGAAAGGATTAAAATTACTGAGTGTTTTAAATAAAAGCCATCTGAAAATTCTGAAATAAATGATCCCAGTATACTTTATTTATTACAGGATAGCAATCAATCAAAACCTCAGTGACATCAAATGTCAACCATTCCTCTGCACTGAGACTTTGTGCAGAGGACTAAAGCTGCATCCCAGGAATCCCAGTGTCTGGTCCCTGTCTGGGCTCTCTGCAGGAAACTCTTGGTTGACTGGAGGTGACTCACGTGTTTGAATTATTGGAAAGTTTCTTTATTTACAAGTTAGATTCTTGGGTCAGGATGACTGGGAGGCCCAGCTGGGACTGCCAGCCAGAACACTGACATATTCTGTCTTCACAGATCTTGGGATTCTCACAGCATGGCTTTTGGCATTGAGAGACGATGTTTCTTGAAGGATCATCTTTAATCATTCCAAGACAGCTAGATGTATGCAGTATACCTTTATTAAAAAAACTTGCTTTAGAAGTCACAGAGCATCACTTCTGTAATCTTTTAAGCTATAGGTAAAAGTAGTCACAAGCCTCCCGGATACAAAAGGAGAGAGCAGAGACTGTATCATGAGAGGAAGGTCAAATAAGGTTTCTGACTACTATATTAAACTAATGACATTTTCTATGTATCTTCAGTAGACCTATAACTGTTAAGTGCAATGTTTTCTCTGTAATGACTATGAGCTTATTCAGGACATGGGATTATTTTTAATTAAAACATATTCAAAGAAAATGTCTGCTAGAGTTATATTTGATAAAAATAATTCATGAAAATTGAAGACATAATTAGGAAAATTATTTTAAAAGACCGTTAAGCAGAGGCAATCTAAATTCTCTTGTTAATCTTTATTCAAAAATAATTTTTTGTATTGAATAATTTTACATACAGTATTCTGGTAAGACTCATCCTTAAATCAGTTAACCTATAGAACCTTTTTTTCCCCAAACATTCTATTGTTTCAGAGTTTTTCTAGAAATAGGCAATGGGTAGAGAATAATCCTTCCTATTTCTAGGAAAGCTTCATCAAATCAAATTTTGATACATAGTGAGAAAGGTTCTCAAAAGAATACTTATCACTTTTCCCACTTGGTGCAGACCTAGAAGTGAATTTTATCATAAAGAAAAGAGAGTATAAGAAAATATTTACCATGACTCAGAAGTGCTGTACCTAGGTTTGGCATTTATATTAAAAGTGTCACCAGCCTTCTTCCTATTCCTTGAACAAGAGAGCACATAAATAGAACACATAGTTTCCATACAGAGCCCTTGAAATTTCCATTCCCTTGGTTAGAATTCCTTTTTCCATATGTTTGTGTGTCCCTCATTCTATCTCTTTAAAGACTTCTACTTAAATAGCAATTCATTCCCCTTCTTAACTATACATTACATAATCCTTTGCCTATTATGACCAGTATATAATTTTGTGATATTTACCTGCTATAATACTAGTTTTATGCTTATTTAGTGGTCTGTCTTTCTTACCAGAATGTAAATTACAGATAAGCCATTTAAGCTTTATTTTTCACTACAATTCTAATTCTTAGAAATGTGCCTGCTTCATAGTAAGCAATTAATACACATTTGTTATACAAAAAATTATAGACATACCCTACAACACACAAAAGTTTGTGAAATATTGTTACATTGAAGGATTTTATATGACTTTCAACATTGCATCTAAGGATATTAATAAATATTTGTTCTTATATTTTTTAGCTTATGTGCCAAGGTAGAAACAATAATTAGCAGAAGTGCTACGTATTTAAAATGCTATTTTAGGACATCCACAAATGAGTTATGAAAGACATGATCTGAAACACACTCCATGTTAGTAAACCATCCCTACTTCCAGGTAGGTCAAAGAATTTTGAGGAAATTTTTTTACCTTTCCTTGGAAAAATTAGAAAATAATTGGCTACTTTCTCTGCTATTTTGGAAAAGTTCTCTTTGCTTCTCAGAGTGGTGTCTGATTCATTTGTGAAAGAGTCTTTTTAAAATTTTGGCCAAGCAAAAAGAAGGATGGCTAATGTGAAATTTGTTGCTCATCCTTGATGATGGGCTGAAAAAGCATATTTCAGATGAGATTGGGTACATTTAAGGTGGAATGGTTGTAGACTGAAGATGCATATTTCAAGGGGGTTGCTGGACTTTGAGCTCATAAAATTTAGAACTTTCATAGCAGCACCAGGCTGGGGGGCTGTACTGACAGGAGGGTTGAGTTGGTAGGAGGGCATCCACTAGAAAAAGAAGCAGAGCAACATGGTTTAATGTTCTGGAGAAGGCATTATGTCTCTGGTACAATTTCCAACTAGGTGATCCTGTAAATGGAGTCCTACTCTGAGGTTGGACTCTGGAAATCCCAACAAATCACATCTTACCAGGCCCTTCCATCATCTCCTCAAAAGAAAAGCAATGTTGAAAAGCGAGGAAAGGAACATTGTTCAGTATCAATATGCCACAAGGACGAAAGAAACAGTTTTCTTGGCATCATGTTTAGGAAGCTGGCAAAAATTCCAATATTATATAGAGAAGAAGAAAAAGAAGTACATATAATTAAGCAGTCTTAGTAAAACTGATCATATTAATCACTAGCAAAGGATGGAAAGGCTGGGTACTGGTGGTGTTCAGAAAATTGCTATTGCCCAGAGAGAGAAGTAATTTCAATTATCTTCCTAAGATAGATATCCATCAGACTTGCTGTTTCTGGAATACAAGGTGAATGGATCTGAATGTCTCTAAAATACACATTATTTCAAAACCTCTCAAAAACTGAAATAAACTATCTTAATGTTTTTAAATGTTTATATCAAAAATATACCAGGCACCATATTTAAAGATTAATTTTCAAAATGTTGAAGATTAATTTAGAATGTTAACTTGTGAAAATAACAATAGTATCTAATTTTCATTAGTAAATTTCAAGAAATTATTGGAGATTATAGCTAAGTAAGAATTTTGAGAAACTTTTGCAAAAATGAGTAAGACAGTAGAAACTTTGCAAACAGGTTATTTTGTCTGGGAATTAGATGATGATGGAAATTTGTTACCTATGTGGCAGAAAGTTGTACAGTTCATAAATGATTTCAGGAAAAGAGATTTATAAAGTACAGTAGAGAAAAAAATGTGTTACTATTTCACAAAATTGACAAAAATGGGCTCCAGATGGCTTAATGATCAAATGTCAATAGTGAAGCTATAAAAATATGGCAATGAGCAGAAAATCCTTTACAGAAACTCTAAAAAATCCCCAATATGTTTATGGATTTGCCTACATAAAAATTCCAAATTTTTTTCTAGTAGGATAGAGTATCAACTTGTTTGGCTTTTAGTATTGTGTACCATAAAAATGAAAGGTGACTAAAAAGGAATTTCACAGAAAACATTAAAAGAAAATATTTCCGGGCTGGAGTTTTAGCTCAGTGGTTCCAGTGCCTGCCTCACAAGCGCAAGGTCCTGAGTTCGATCCCGGTAACCACATACAATGCTGGGCGTGGCGACTCACAACCACCAGCATTCAATACCACATATCACAGTGCTGGGCGTGGTGACTCACGCCTGTAATTCCAGCACTCGGGAGGCAGAGACAGGAGGATTGCTGAGTTCCAGGCTTGCCTGGGCTACATAGTGAGTTGAGGGCCAGCCTGAACTACAAAGCAAGACCCTGTCTCAAAAAAAAAAAAAATCCAAATGTTTAGTACTGTATTCACTTTCATCACTGGAAGCAAGTAACCAACATATACAATTTAAATGAGGAAGAGTATTGCTTTGATTATAGTTTAAGTGGACTCGCTTTACGAGTGGCTGGCTTGAATGCATGAATATAATGGTGGATTGACATAGGGCAAAGCCACTCAGTTCATGGTGGCTGGGAAGCAGGAGAACAGAACTGGACGGAGGGAGCTAGAGAACCAATCGGGGACCCAATGTCATGCCTCCACGATCCACACAGACACATACATAGGTGTGTTTTTTTCTAATCCTTCAGGCAGTCCAAACCTAGTTGATGGTTAAGTTTAACCATAAAAAAATCAGAACTATAAAATGAATGTCTTGCAAGCTGTCTCAAAAGATGGGGAAATGATTAAGTATAAATTAACTTAGGACAAAAGTGATACAAAATGACTGAAAATTTTTGTAAAGATGTGAAACTTCTTTAGTAATCAACTAAGTAGGAGTTAAAATTAATAAATAATAAATTAATGCTACTTTGCATTCATTAGATTTACATAGTGAGAGATATAACTGAGTGTTGATAAGAATATTGAGGAATCAGTGGAGGAACGATAGCCTCTAACAAATGGTGCTGGAAAAATTGGGCTTCAACCTGCCAAAGACTGAAGCTAGATCCATCTCTTTTACTGTGTACTAAACTAAAATCAAAGTGGATTAGAGACCTAAATACTAAAACAGAAACTAAACCTGCTGCAAAACAGGTTAGGTAGTACTCCTGGAGACATTGGCTTAGGGAAAGACTTTATGAACAAAACCTCTGTAGCATGAGAACTAGCAGAAAAAATCAACAAGTGGGACCTCAGCCCAATAAAAAGCTTCTGCACAGCAAAAGAAACCACCAGCAGAGTGAAAGGGCAACCAGCAATATGGGAAAAATCTTTACCAGCTGTTCCTCAGACAAAGGGCTACTCTCTAGAATATATAAAGTGCTTAAAAAACTCCCCCAATTTAAAGACCCAATTAAAAAATGGGCATCTGAAATGAACAGACACTTTCAGGAAGATGTAAAAGCAGCTAAGAAGTATGTGAAGAAATGCTGAACGTTACTATCATTCGAGAGATGCAGATGAAAACAGCATTGAGATATCATCTCACTCCACAAAGAATAGCTGCATTGTGAAACTAGGCAGTAACAAATGCTTTTGAGGCTGTGGAGGAAAAGGAACGCTTTTCTACTGTTGGTGGAAATGTAGACTAGTACAACCATTATGGAGATGAGTGTGGATATTCCTCAAAAAACTAGGATAAGAGCTCCCAGTTGACTCTGTTATTCCCCTGCTGATGATATACACAAAAGAATTACAAGATTCATACCACAGTGATGTATGTGGACCTATGTTCATAGCAGCTCAGTTCATGATAGCTAAATCTTGGAAATAACCCAAACGCCCATCAACTCTAGACTAAAGAAGATGTGTTTTTCTTTATATAAAGTAAAGTATTACTCTGCCATAAAGAATGATGAGGTTGAGTCATTCATACTTTAATGGACGTACTTTCAGGACAAACTCATGAGTGAAATAGATAGGTCACAGATGTGTCAATATATCTTTTCTCTGTTATGGTATACTGAAGTTGTAAATGTGTTCTAGAATACATGATTGATATTGTAAAATAGTGAATGTTGAAAGGGAAATAGAGTTTAGGGGTAAATAATGAAGGTAAAGAAAAAAATTGATAGTAAAAAAGGAAACAAAGCTTGTGCATATAGGGACGGGGTTGTAGGTAGGCAGGGAAAGGGGAAAAGTGAGAATTAACTTATGTCATATACTGGTACAGATTCTCAATGTGGAGTGTAATTGTGATGTGTATATATAATGTATCAATAAATTAAATTAAAAACAATGAGGAATGATTTAGTTATTTAAAGTTATTCTAAGAATCATGCATTGTCACCTTTATTTGTCTACAAGCTCTCCATCCTGGATTCAAGCAGTTGTTGATAGAAAATATATGAAAAGAAACCATTGTGTTTTACTGAGTATGTACAGACATCTTGATTGTCTTTATTTCTCATAGTAATATATAGTAACTATTTACATAGCATTTATATTTTATTAGATATTCTAAGAAATCTAAAGATAATTTAAACCACAGAGAAGGATGTGCTTAAGTTATATGCAAATATTGCGCCACTCTCTGTAATGGAATTGGGTATTCACAAATTTTGGTATCAGCAAGAGTTCTTGGAAGCAGCTCCTTTCAGACAGTAAAGAAGAACTTTACCATGTTAAATTACTTTGTAATGCATAGGACAGTTGATCATGCAGACAGATCTTATTTCATTATAAATTTCTTTTAAAAAAATCTTTATAAAACAGTTGAATGTTAAGTATATCTTAAAATATTCTGTATGCAAAATTTTAAAATATTAAATATTTTTATTATGGTCTGGATAATCTATGGTGAAAATAATTATTTTTGTATGTTTTTACAGCGATATCACAAATGCAGTGATTGTGTGAAACATTTGTCATAAACTGTAGCATTTGTAAGTCTCCCCTTCTGCTCTTCTAATAATAAGCTGATATTTTCACTACAAAAAATTAAAATATAGTGCCAAATCTAGGTCTGATTATGTAGTTACATTTTCATTGTTTGGTGCTGAAGAGTTGTTTGTTTCTGTGACATTTCATCAACAGCCTAAAACAATTCCCACGTCACTTTCTTCCACCCTCCCATCTTCACTGTGAAAAATATCCAAAATATTTATAAAATTGAGAAGTATTTACCAATTAGATGTACTGAATGTATTATATACCATTTTAGTTATTACCCTTAAAATCCCACTGGATTTTGGCCTGTACATGATTTAAACTTATTTATTTGCATTATTCATTATGCAGGAGAAATATTAATTGGAAAAGCAAGCTAGAAGATGACTAAAAAAACCTTCAACAAGGCATTGCTAATGTTTTAATTCTTCAGTACAATCCAAATATCAATGAATTTTGTGTTGATTTAAAAGATTTTATAAAATGTGCAATAACATGATACAGTATAAAATAGCTAGTCTTTCTCTTAGTTTGTAGCAGTATAAACTGAGCAATTTATAATATGGAGTTGCCAGTGGCTAATAATTTTAGGACAATAAAACCTGCACAAATTCATTTTCTTCTGTTTATAGAGGCAGAAAATCCTGAAAACTTACTGTGTTCAGTTTTTCTTTGGGGATGTGTTTAGGAATAACATACTCATTTTGAGCTCATTGCCTCCATTATATAGTGCTTATTCAAAATAATTTTTAAATTTTATAAAAGCACAAGTTGTTGAATCTCACTAGAAAATTATTAAGCATTATGTCACTCTTACTGTTACAGTGATTTTCCTGGAAAGACAGATACATTTTGGTGTCTGACCTTCCAATATCTTGCATGATATTTAATTGTGATATATATCTTCTTTTCTTTTTGTCACCAGAGTTTCAAAATGCCAGCTTGTGGTATGTGCTTTGTATATTATGAATTAAGATATTTGCTATTCTATAAAATACCATGTTATCCCTGATTCATCTTTTATTAGAATTAAATCTGCAGACTACCATAAACATAGTCTTATCACGGTTTGTTCTCACCAAGTATTTAACAATATAAATCAGTGAGGTAGGTGTTCTTTCTTGTACTACTAGGGAAAAATAACTGGCTTTAAATGATTTTTAGTTGTAATTATAACAATAGCTATATTTCTTCTACTGATGGCTTTTTTCCCCTTAGAAGACCTATTTTTATCCTGACATTTTTGTCCATTCTATGAATTTCATCATGGGGAAGAAACAGCAGTTTGTCTTAGAGCAGCTCAATTTCGATCTCCAGGTGACAAGCTGATATTTCTTTCCTTTGAAGAAGCTTTTAATATGATGGGTTAAATGTCAAGGAAAAACCCATCATATATTGAGCTTCAATAACCTCATTTCTCTTAATATTAATGACATATTGACATTTGATTTTTTTAAAAAAAGTGTCTTTCTTTTTTTTTTAGGAGATGTAAAGATTTTAAAAGAATGCATTTATTTAAGTATAATACTTTTTGGTACAGATCATTTAGTATATTTGAAATAATAATTCATCAACTATGAAGGTATTTTACTCATAGTTATTACTAAATGGCTAGTTTAAAACCAGAACTTTTGAATTATTAGTCTAAAAATTCTATGATGAATTTTACTTAATTTTAATTGTGGTATATCTTATGAAAAACGTGGAGTGAAAATACTAATAGATTTGGAAAAAAGGTAGAATTTCTACTTACTGATGAAAAGGAAAATTTGTCATAAATAAGAGAGTTTAAAGATGATTCCTATGGATTGAGGACATGGCTCAGTGCCAAAGTGCTGGCCCAGCATCTGCCTGGCGCTGGGTTTGATCCTCAGCACCATAGGAAAAAAAAGGATTTCTTACAAGGACACTATACAGCACATATTTTGGAGTTAGCATCATTATTTAAATTTTGACGAAATAGAAATATAGTATTTGTTTACTTAATAATATTCATTATACAACAAATATTAAACAAATGAAATACATTATACAGGATTTTGCACATCTAAGAGAAGTGATTCTTGACTCTCACATAATTTTAAAAGAGGATGAGACAGGAGATATTTACCCTATTATTTATTTTTTTATTTTTTATTTTTAAATTGAATTCTTTATTGGTACAATTTATATACATCTCAAAATCACATATAACATTGGGAAATTTGTACCAGTATATGCCACAAGTTAATTCTCATTTTTACCCATATCCCTACCCACTCCCCCCTCCTCCCCCCTTATACATGCTCTTTTATTTTCTTTCTGTATCATATTTATTCCTTCCATGCCATGATTACAGCTTGTACAGTTTTATCCTTGTGTCATTCTTAAATACAGCCAAAATCGGAACATATTTAAAATGTCTAATTTGTGCTTTTAAAGACCTATGAACTACATATAATTATTTAGATTTAATTTTAATAAAATAAAATATCTGCTTCCTCTTTTTAACATTTCAAGTGCTCAGTAGTCAATAGAGCAGGTCTAAAATATTTCCTTCACAAATTTTTATTGAAAAGTTCTCTCAATCGATTTCTCATTCAGGAAGAAGAATGATGTGTGTGTGTGTGTGTGTGTGTGTGTGTGTGTGTATGTGTGTGTGTGTGTGCTGGGCCTCACATATACTATGAAAATACTCTTTGTCCCTAAGCTACAATCTCAGTCCAGATGCTATCTTAGAGCACATCCAAGCCAAGAATGCTGGTACTTATGTTTGTAATTCTAGCAGTTAGGGAAGATAAGGCAGAGAGATCTCAAGTACAAGTCCCACTTGGACAATTTAGCATGACCTTGTCTCAAAATAACATAAGGACCAGGATGTAGCTCAGGGTAGAGCACTCTGGGTTCCACTCCCATTGCTGGAAACAACAAAAAAAAAAACAACCCCCCACGATAATTGGTTCTTTTATAAAATTACTGCATTCAGTATTGTAATATGTAGTTGTTCATAGCATGAGGGTGTGAGTACACCCAAATACTTTTCAAAAACTTCTACTTATTATTAACAAAACTTGTGATGCCAAATTTAAAGATCTTTAAAATGTACCCAGGAAAAAATAATCAGCTTAACCACTAATCACATTATAAAGAAGGAATAATTTCTTAGGGGAAATGAGAACTGTAATTATTCATATTTCATTGTTTTGTAATTTAAAATGTTTAAATCATAACCTCTGTTTGAAAGCTTTTAAAAAATATGTTGCCTTTATTGAAATTGTTTCTCTTTCAATAATTTTTGTGCAGACCTTGTTACTTTCTCTGTGAGAAGCCTGAGATTTTAAACGATGCTTTGAAGGAGTTAGTTTTACCTAGTCTGAAAACATTTTGGTAATAAAGGTCATGGTAATTTTAATATCAGCAGAATATTTATTACATTAAAAATAAGTACAATTTACAACACTAGAATAATATACTAGGTGTCATTTAAAAGTGAGTAAGTGCTTTAACCTAAAGTTTTTTTTTTTTTTTTTTTAGACAGGGTCTCACTTTTGTAGTTTAGGCTGGCTCTGAGCTCATTATGTAGCTCAGGCAAGCCTGGAGCCCAGCAATACTCCTGCCTCTACCTCCTGAGTGCTGGGATTACAGGCATGAGCCACCACGCCCAGCATTGTGGGATATGGTACTGTTTGCTGGTGGGCATGAGTCACCATGCCCAGTATTGTTGTATGTGGTTACCAGGATTGAACCAGGGACCTTGCACTTGCTATACAAGCGGTGGAACCACTGAGCTAAATCTCCTGTCCAACCTAAAGTTTTTTTGTATCAAGTAAATTCTCTGTGAAAGCTGGTAATTTATCCCTACCAGGGAGAAATTCAGTTTACCTAAATTCACACAATAGTGCATACAGAATGATTTGTTTATGTCCAGCAAAACTTGAAGTACTGTCTCTATTCTGTATCAGAGATGTGCTAATGAACCAGCTCTTTAGAAAGAAAGAGAAAAAACCCCATGATTTACTGCATAGACCGATTCTTGTCATGTAAGTATTCACATTTTGACCAGTTTTGAACTACCAATGTCTTAAGGAGCTCATAAAATTTTCAAATATTTAGTTTTGGAGTTTTTCTTTTTTAAAGCTAAACTCAACAGTTCTAATAGTATTACCTCACCTCTGTAATACTCAGAAAAAGAGAAAAGGGAAATAGGTGAAAAATTTTACAAAACCTAAAATCATTATAGAAGTATATTCTCCTACCAGTATTTGCCCCTGAATTTTATTGCATGGCATGTTCAAGTACAAAGTTCTATCTTAAATTTTATTAAAATATAATTATCATTTTAGGCAGTAAAAATACTTGACTTTTATCTTTTTTATTTGAACTTTGTGGCATAATGTGGATCCTAAATGAAAAATCCTAGCATACTATCATTCTTACTGAAGATTCGATTTGCTTCTCTTTTCTGCTCCCTCAGCAATTTGATACTGGGCTGTTGTCTGGTTACAGATAAAAAATATGATGGATAATTGAGTAAAAACATGTAAGCAGCCCTATTCACATGTCCAGTGATGAGTGTTTATTCTCAAGAAGCAGTAAGATGCCTTAAGACTCAACTGACCATATTTCTAAATATACATTTATAAATTTATAATTATAAAAGGTAGCATATCATTATACAATGCTGAAATCATTACTTATTTGCATTATTCTCCATACTGTAATTACAAGTGATCAGTATTAAAAATTCTGACTACTATGTTAATGTGGTCAATTACATGTATATGTATCTTAAAAATAATTCATTTCTCTAGTTTCAATGTTGTGGCACTTTCAATAAAATCTTTTTTTAATTGAATTCTTTATTGGTACAATTTATATACATCTCAAAATCACGTATAACATTGGGGAATTTGTACCAGTATATGACACAAGTTAATTCTCATTTTTACCCATATCCCTACCCACACACACATCCTCACCCCCTTTTTACATGCTCTTTTATTTTCTTTCTGTATCATATTTATTCCTTCCCCTCATCACATTCCCACACCAAGTTTCCTATGGAAATTCCTCACTCTATAAAAGCTGCCATACTTTCTAGGGCTCATTTGCATCTACAGGTGTTCATGCCAAAGAGAAGATCTGGAATTTGTCTATCTGTGATCTATTGATTTCACTTATTAGTATATCCTCCAAGTGTCTCCATTTGCACCTAAATGGGTCAATCTTATCATTCTTTATGGCAGAGTAACACTCCATTTTTATATAAAAAAAACCCCACATCTTTATCCATTCTCCAGTTGATGGACATTTGGGTTGTTACCAAGATTGAGCTATCACAAACTGAGCTGCTATGAACAAGGGTGTACATCTATCTTTCCAATATGATTTTTAAAATTCTTTTGGGTATATTCCTAGCAGGGAGATAGCCAGGTCAAATGGGACCCCAGTCCTAGTTTCCTGAGAAATCTCCACACGGATCTCCACAATGGTTGCACAAGACTGCAATCCCACCAACAGTGGAGAAGGGTTCCTTTCTCCCCACAGCCATGCTAGCATTTATTGTTGGTTGATTTTGTGATGGTGGCCATTCTTTGTGGACTGAGATGAAACCTCAGTGTTGTTTTCATTTGCATCTCTCGAATGACCAGTGATGTTGAACATTTCTTCATATGTTTCTTGGCTGCTTTGAATTCTGCCTCTGAGAAGTGTCAGTTCATTTCGGATGCCTATTTTTGAATTGGGTCTTTAAACTTGGGGAGGCTGATCTGTTTGAGTTCTTTATATATTGTAGATAATAGCCCTTTGTCTGATAAACAGCTAGCAAAGATTTTTTTCGATGTTGTTGCTTGTCTTTTAGCAGTGCCAGCGACTTCTCTTGCTGTGCAGAAGCTTTTCAGGAGAATGACATCCCATTTGTTGATTCTTTCTGCTAGTTCTTGTGCTATAGAGGTTTTATTCATAAAGTCTCTGCCTAAGCCAGTGTATCCAAGAGTTTTACCTAGCCTGTTTTCCAACAGGTTTATTGTTTCTGTTTTAAAGTTTAAGTCTTGTATCCACTGTGAGTTTAGTTCTGTGCATGGTGAAAGAGATAGGTCTAGCTTTAGCTTTTGGCAGGCTAAAGCCCAGTTTTTCCAGCAACATTTGTTAAAGAGGCTGTCTTTCTTCCATTGGGGATGTTTGGCTCCTTTGTCAAAGATAAGGTGGCTTAGTGTATCTGGAGTAGTTTCTGGGTCTTCTAATCTATTCCACTGGTCCTCGGGTCTGTTACTTTGCCAGTATCATGCAGTTTTTATCACAGTGACCTTACAGTAGAGTTTTAAATTGGGGATTGTAATACCCCCTGCCATGTCGTGGGTTGCATAGAATTGCTTTTGCTAATCTAGGTTTCTTGTGTCTCCAGATGAATTTTTGTATTATTTTCTCTAGCTCTGTGAAGTATACTGTTGGAATTTCAATTGGAATTAGATTGGATCTGTATCATAGTTGTGGGAGTATAGCCATTTCAACGATGTTGGTTCTCCCGACCCAGGAACAAGGCATATCTTTCCACTTTCTGGTTTCCTCTTCTATCTCAGTTTTCAGAGTCCTCTCACTTCCTTTGTTAGGTTGATTCCTAGATATTTCATTTTTCTGGGTGCTACTGTGAAAGAGATTGACTCCCCAATTTCTCTTTCAGTGTTTGTGTAGACAAAGGCTGTTGATTTTTGAGCATTGACCCTGTATCCAGCAACACTACCAAATTTGGTAATTAAGTCTAGCAGTCTTTTAGTTTAGTTTTTAGGATCCTCTAGATAGACTATCATATCATCAGCAAATAATAACAGTTTAACTTCTTCCTTTCCTATCTTTATTCCTTTTATATCTTTGTCCTGCCTGATTGCTATGACTAATGTTTCCAGTACTATATTGAACAAGAGTGGTGACAACGGGCATCCTTGTCTCGTTCCTGATCTTAGTGTAAAAGGTTTCAGTTTTTGCCCATTGAATATGATGCTGGCTGTTTGTTTCTCATAAATAGCTTGTATTAAATTGAGATAAAGTCCATCGATTCCAATTCTCTGTAGGGTTTTGATCATAAATGGGTGTTGGATTTTGTCAAATGCTTTTTCTGCGTCTACTGAGATAATCATATAGTTTTTGTCCTTGAGTCTGTTGATATAGTGTATTACATTGATTGATTTACGTTGAACCAGCCTTGCATCCCTGGGATAAATCCGACTTGATCAGGGTGTATGATTTTCTTAATAACTCTCTGTATTCTGTTTGCAAGTATCTTATTGAGGATTTTTGCGTCAATGTTCATTAGAGAGATTGGCCTGTAGTTTTCTTTTTTGGTGGGATCTTTCCCTGCCTTTGGATTCAAGGTGATGGTTGCTTTAAGGAATGATTTGGGGAGTACTGCTTCCCTTTCAATTTCATTAAAGAGATTGAGAAGAACTGATATTAACTCTTCTTTAAAAGTTTTGTAGAATTCAGCAGTGAAGCCATCAGGACAAGGGCTTTTCTTTGTTGGTAATTTTTTTTTTTACATGTTCAATTTTCCAGATTGATATCGGGTTGTTTAACATTTTTATATCCTCTTCATTCAGCTTTGGAAGTTTATATGAGTCTAGGAATCTATCCATTTCTTCTAGATTTTCCATCTTCTTGGAGTATAGATTTTCAAAATATGCATTTATGATCCTTTGAACTTTTTCTGGGTCTGTGCTGATTTCCCCATTTTCATTCCTTATAGCATGGATTTGAGCATTTTCCTTCCTTTGATAAGGTTGGCTAAGGGTCTGTCGATCTTATTTATCCTTTCAAAGAACGAACTCTTTGATTCATTGATTCTTTGTATTGTTCTCTTTGTCTCCACTGCATTAATTTCTGCTCTGATCCTTATAATTTCCTCTCTAGTATGTGCTTTGGGTTTGTTTTGCTCCTCTTTTTCTAATTGTCTGAGGTTCATCATTAGATTGTTTATTTCAGTTTGCTCTATTTTGTGAGTGTAGGCATTCACTGCTATGAATTTCCCTCATAGGACTGCTT
Organism: Thryonomys swinderianus; assembly: GCA_004025085.1. Taxonomy (NCBI): domain Eukaryota; kingdom Metazoa; phylum Chordata; class Mammalia; order Rodentia; family Thryonomyidae; genus Thryonomys; species Thryonomys swinderianus. The sequence continues at coordinate 13,867 of PVIC010014761.1, read as the reverse complement.
TCATTGTGTCCCATAAATTCCTGTATGTTGTGCTGGGGTTGTCGTTTAGTTGTAGAAACTGTTTAATTTCTTTTTTAGCCCATTGGTTGGTTAACAGAGTGTTGTTCAATTTCCATGTGTTTGTGAGGATCTTGGAATTTCTTCTGCTATTCAGCTCCAATTTCAATGCTCTATGATCTGATAGTTTGCAGGGGATAACTTTGATTCCTTTGCATCCACTTAAGCTTGTTCTATGGACTAGAATGTGATCTATTTTGGAGAATGATCCATGAGCATCTGAGAAGAAGGTATATTCTCACTTTGAAGGGTGAAAAATTCTGTAGGCATCTATTAAGTCTATTTGCTCCAAAGTTTGATTTAGCTCAAGTATTTCCTTATTGCTTCTTTGTCCAGTTGACCTGTCAATTTGTGACAATGGAGTGTTAAAATCCCCTACGACTATTGTATTCATGGATAGCTGGCTTTTCATGTCCAGTAATGTTTGTTTTATATAGTTGGGTGTGTTAGAGTTCGGTGCATAAATATTTATGAATGTTATTTCTTTCTCCTGGATAGTTCCTTGTACGAGAATATAGTGACCTTCTTTATCTCTTTTAATCAGTTTGAGTTTGAAATCTATTTTATCTGCAAACAAGATAGCCACTCCTGCTTTTTTGCACTTTCCTGTGGCATGGAGGATTGTTTTCCAACCTTTTATTTTCAGTCTATGTGTTTCCTTTTGAATTAGGTGTGTTTCCTGTATGCAGCAGATTATAGGAACTTGCTTCTTGATCCAGTCTGCTAGTCTGTCTTTTAATTAGCCCATTGAGGCCTTTGACATTAATGGTTATGACTGATATGGACATATTCAGAGCTGCCATGTTTCCCTGTTCTCAGTTCTTTTCTTCTTTGCTTTTCCCCTTTTCTATGTAGTTTCTTGTTTGCCCCAATGAATTTACTCTCCTGGGTCTCATGGGTATGGAATTTTCTGTGTTTTTTTCCAAGATGTTCTTTAGGATGTTTTGGAGTGCAGATTTCATATTTGTGAAGTTTTTCAGGTGTTCCTTATCATGGAAGTATCTTATTTCCCCATGTATTCTGAAAGATAGTTTTGCAGGATATAACAGTCTAGGTTGGAGGTTGTTTTCCTGCAATGCTTGAAATACTTCCCTCCAGGTTGTCCTTGTTTGAGTGTTTGTGTTGAAAAGTCTGCTGTAATCCTAATGGGCTTCCCTTTGTAGGTGATTTTCTTCCTTTCTCTCACTGCTTTCATTATTTCATTCTTTTGTTGTACATCTGGAATCTTGACAATTATATGTCTAGGTGTAGATATTTTTATGTCACGGTGTTTTGCAGTCTGATAGGCCTCATTTATCTGTATGTCTATATCTTTTCCCATGAAGTTTTCTGTTGCTATCTCTGACAATAGCTTTTTTATGTCTTTTACACTGTCTCCTGCTTCCTCAATGACTCCAATCAGTCTTATATTATTTTTTTTTGAGTCATCCAGAAGCTGTCAAGTTGATTTCTCATGGTCCCTTGCTGTTTTCCATAGATTACATCTTTCCTGCTCGTTGGCTGCTATACTGTCCTCTAGGTCTGAGATTTGGTTCTCTGCTTCATTCATTCTACTGCACAAGCTTTAATTCTCCTTTATCATTCCCTAGAGCTCTGCTTGAAGATGTTTAAAAGGTTCCTTTGCTTCTGCTATCTTGGATTCTGTCATCTCGCTGATCTCTTCTTTAATGATGTCTTTCACTGTGGACAGTATCTCTGTTTTTATCTCAGAGATGAGTTCTGATTTCCATTTTACTAGATCCGCTTTAGTTACCATCTCCAAGAGTCCTGGTGTTTGAGTTTCAGTTTGCCCTATTTCCCTTTTTCTGAATTTCCTTGTGGTGGTGATCTTTGTGTCTGGTTTTTTGTGTATTTTCTCATTTCTACTCTTTCGTTGTTATTAATGCTTTTCTTTGTCTGATGACAGGGCAATGCTTGTTGCAGGTCTCTTTCTATTATCTGGGGCCCTTTGGATGTGGCACTTTGCTGGGGGTCCTCCTTGAATGTGTAATGACCCTTGAGAGTTCTCACTTCTGACACATCATGGGAGGTATTTGAGCAGAACAATCACATCATGTTTGTTACCATAATACAATAAATGCCAATATCAGTATTAAACACAGTAAATAAGATAAAAAGTTTTGTTAAATTCTATTCTGGAGATTTTGAGCTTATGAGTTACCTCTATGTCTATATGCCAGAATTTAGAATTAATCAGCAATGTGTATACAATATACAGATCATAAATGTAGCCCCTGACCCTTTGGGGATAAAAGGTCACTGGGGAATCAGGGAGGTAGGGAGACAGGAGGAGAATGAAATAGGGTTAGCAGATTGAGGAAGATCACCTATACCCTAGAACCTCATATATGCCAGTGGGTACTACAGGATAAAAAGGCATATGTACACCAGTACCAACTGTATGCTGTAAGACCGTTGGTGGCTTTGCATAGCTTCTTATAATAATACAGAAGAAGAAATAGGGCAGCCTAAGAATCTTTTACTTCTGGGTATTGCTTCTGACAGGAAAATAGGAGAGGGTGTGGGGATAAGAGGTGAATAGAGGGATCTAGGAGTAGATGGCAAAATAGAAGCTAGATTCTCCCCCCCCCTTTTTTTTTTTATCTTGCCTGGTCTCTCATTGCGGCTCCAGGAGCATGCCTCCTGTGGAGAGACGCAGGAGATGGCTCCAGCTCCTCTAGGACCTGGGTCCTTACAATGCAGGTCCAGGGTGGGGTTGGGGCTGGGTGGAGGCCCTCAACACTCCGTGGTGCGGCTGGCTCACAGGGTCCGTACCTGACTCCTCACTGCACAGCTCTGGGATACAGTGGGCCTGTTGGCAGCCTTCATTCCCCCGAAACGGATGGCGCCCGGCAGCTGAGTCTGCGCCGCTCCTGGGATACAGTGGGCCGGTGGGCAGCCTTCAGTTCGCTGGAAATGGATGGTGCCTGGCAGCCGAGTCTGCACAGCTCTGGGGATACAGTGGGTCGGTCACTAAAATCTTAATAAATACAGTATTTCACAAAACAAAAATTGACTGAGATCATAGCTTGGCAAAACCTCTGAAAAGATCTCAAACTAATGCAATCTCCATCATCCTTAGACTTCTATGTGCACAAACATACCCATGGAGCTTGGTAACATGGCCATTTCCTCAGCTCCACAAGAGATCCTGACATAAAATATAGTTGAAAACCTGCATGTTTTACAATTCCATCCTGTGACAAGAGTGCCTACAAGGGGTATTAGCGCCATTCCCCAAGAAGACTGAGTACTGAATGCATTAATCAATTCTAAATGGCTTGGGTATTCTGTATTTTTGTTGTTTGTGGATGTGATCTTCCAATGTGTATGATTTCTGTATTCATACCAGAGATCCTTTTTTTGTAATTTCCAAAATTTTCTACCTTGTCTCTCCAACCTTTTTCTTTTGTTTTGAAAAAATTCATATAGCCATTAGTTGCACTTATTATAACAAAGATCTTTCAGTGATCTTCTGTTTAGTGAAAAACTACATGTGGCTATGGTTTGGTTGCATTTTCAGATAATTTGGATAGCTCTCTGCTCATTTAAATAGATAAGTTTGAGAAATAAAGCTGTCTTCATTTGTATCATCTTTGTCTTTCCCAAAGTAAATCCCACCAAAGTATAAACAATGGGATTTGAAACTGGTTAACAGTAATGAACAATTTGAAAATCTAATATCACCAGGGCATGAATTGATTAATAAAATATTGTTTCATGGGTAATGGAGGCAGAGGAACTCCCCTTCAAAAACCTTTTAGGATATCTAAAACATTCAAACGATTTTTAGAAAAGAAAACCAATCTCTCATTTGTTTGCCAAAATTTCATTGACAGCTTTTAATTATTTCTTTTGAGACATTGAGATTAATGTGAATGGTATGTTCCCTAAACCTCCTGTGGTAGATCAAATTCAGAACTGAGTGGAAGGTGGTATTTGATATGCACATGTGCTATGTTGTTTACTGAGGAAATGCAGATCTTGGGGGAAAAAAGTAGGGGAGTTTAAACTTGGGCAAAAGGAACTTGGAAGGAAACTTTGGAAAAAATATAATTTAATTAACAATAAATGGTTCTATTCAAATAATGAAAAAAGACACTTGTTATTTAGCTAGAGATACAGAAGCTCTTATTGGCTGAGCTGTAATATCACTAGGTAAAATACAGAATAAAAGCTGCTGTATCAATTATCAGGCACTAATGAACTATTTTCCACATAATTTGCATGCTTATTATAAGATAAAATAGTTCTACCTTTTTATAGAAACATAGTCCTGATACTTTTAGTAAAAGTGCACATAAAGAGGTGAAAATGTAATATTTGCCAAAGTATCTAATTTGTGAGGACATACTGGAAGTATCTTTAAACATTTCACTTACATTTGTTCCACCTGTCCTCTTCAACACCCTTCAGTACATTTACAAACACTTTTGCTTCCAAGAAAGAAAGAGACTGTTGGTGCCTTTGGGAGCTGTTATATCTTTTGATGAATCTATATTCATGCATACTCACCACTTCATATTTGTTTAAGTTTGGGATACTCATTCCTTCAGGTATTGCTGAAGAAAATTTCCAGGAACTTCCTTGAGCTTATTAGTATATAACCTCTAACAATCATGTTATTTATTTTTGAAAAGTAGATGAAGTGTTTGCATTTGCTCAGACATCTGGGACCCTATCATTCCTCTGTGAGTCTCTAAAGATAATGGGTAATGACACAGAGATTTAATCCGTAGTTTCTAGTGCTCTGAGGTAGATTGTATGAAGTTTAGATTATTTGTAAGCATGGAGCTTGACTAAGTAAGTGGCCCCTCACTCATTTACCTACTGTTTGCAATTGCTTTGCTGTCAGTTCTGAAATGTATGGAAGGCTTGTTATCAATTTAATTTCTTTTGGAAAGAAGAAAGAAAATAAACTCTAAAGTCTAACTTTTTTTTTTTTTTGAGACCGGGTCTCGCTTTGTAGTTCAGGCTGGTCCTGAGCTCACTATGTAGCCCAGGCAAGCCTGGAACTCAGCAATCCTCCTGTCTCTGCCTCCCGAGTGCTGGGATGACAGGCGTGAGCCACCACGCCTGGCACTGTGATATGTGGTATTGATGGCTGGTGGGCGTGAGTCTCCATGCCCAGCATTGTATATGGTTTCTGGGGATCGAACTCAGGCCCTTGCACTTGTGAGGCAGGTGCAGGAACCTCTGAGCTAACCCTCCGGCCCGGATTTTCTTTTTTATTTATTTAAAAATAGTTTCCCATTTTTTTTGAAGGAAATTCTGTACGATTGCATGCAACCAACGTAATGAAATGGAAAGCAATTTAGAGTAGTGGATTAGATTAAGGGCAAAATCTCTGGTTCCAAGGGTCCTGGGCTCAAAGTCTTAGCTGTGGCACTATTTGTGTGAGCATGCTGGTTTGTGCTTTTGTTTCTCTATCTGTGGTACGCAGCCATATTCTTAATCCTGTTTTATAAGCTAATTGCAAGGAGTAAATAAATTTGTATGTAAAGCACTCTGAAGAGTATATTGCATCTGGTGGACACTATGAGTACTTTCCCTTGAATGTGTAACATATATTTCTATATAATAACATAAAACATAAATGTTAAAACATTCAAATATGGCATTTAATTTTTCTTGCATATTTGTACTTATTCCATGTACTTACATTATAATACATGTTTAAAAATAAGCTATGATTTTTTTTTTTTTTTTTTTTTTTTTGAGACAGGGTCTCGCTTTGTAGTTCAGGCTGGCTCTGCGCTCACTGTGTAGCCCAGGCAAACCTCGAACTCAGCAATCCTCCTGTCTCTGCCTCCCGAGTGCTGGGATTACAAGCGTGAGCCACCACGCCCGGCAAGCTATGATATTTTAAAGACATTATTTCACATAAATATAAAAATGTATCGAATATTTTGAGTTAATGAGTAATAAAAATTAGGGAGATATTAAAACTGATTCAAAGAATGATTCAAAACACATACATGTTATCCATAAAAATGATAAGATAGCTTTTTGTATATATACATACATATATAAATATTCATATATATGTGTCAATATTGTGATCTATCATTACATTTATTTATTAATGTATTTATTTCTTTTTGAATTTACTGACTTTTGCATTTATCTTGCCTACAGATGCTTATAAACTTTGCTTTTAATTTGCCCTTACTTTCATTTTGTATAAAATTATTTTGAGATTTGATTTTAGAGAATTTATTCTTTGCCAAGCTGATTTACTTGTGTGTTTCATTCATGTTGTGATTCTGTTTGAGCATGAAGTAATGCTTCTCTTTACAAATTCACCTATTCTTCTTTTTGCTTAATCAATATCTTTTGTATTGTTACTGCAAGCTAACATTTGCATTTTCCAAGAACATTTACTTTTCCTGCAAGTGAATGTATTAAATCCTGGGGTTAGTCTTCTATTCTTAGAATATATTAAAAAAACAAATTGTTGTCCAATTTGGTCTTTGTCTTTATACACTGTAAATGCTAATAGTTTGTTAAAACCCTACATCATATAACCAGTGGCCATTTGATTTTTTGATCTCTTCATCTTGACTAATAGGTGTCTTGATCTTTCATGCAAAAAATATAGCCAAATATGTCAAAAGACAAACTTATAATACATTTAGTGTACAGATTTAATTGGCTTCTATTTATGTGACTCTAGAATTGAGCAACACCTTATTCTAGAAAATATAATGTCTGCTCTATGAGCAAAGCAGAGCATATTGGTATGATCAACAGAAAAAGGCTGAGAATAGCAGAAACAGAAAATAGCCAGTTGGTCATTTCAAAGTTACTGTTTTGGCAAAGGTTAAAGCAGAAGCTGCTTTCTTTGAGGAGCTTGTTGTTGCTTGACTTGGCTGTTATTCTCTTCTGATTTTTTTGTCTTGCATGGCCACATAACCTAGTTTCGGCTATCAGTGGAACTTGAGCATTTTGGTTTGTTTGTTGGTCCTGTTTCAAGAGTTTGCTCAAAGCAGGTATCTACTTTAAACTTTATTTAACACACAGAAGAGAGTAGCTTTTTGCCTCTTACTCTATTTCTTGTAATATTTGAAAGATATCTCACCAAGAGTTTTATTACTCATTATCATTGCTTTAATTATGTATTCCTATAATTCTTTTGTGAATGTGATTAAGTATCCACTTTTCTCATTATTGTTCCTAGCACAACTTGTAAAATCTGCATCAGCTGATTGCTTTCTTCATCATTACAATTTAAAATCAGCTCTTGACTATGTTCATCATTCATTGAAATTAGTTCAAGCCCCCCTCCTTGGATTAATGACTTCTTCCTTTGTGCTGTGCTCTCCTTTCCTTGAGAGATAAATAGGTAAGTAGCCTATCCCGTAATCATCAAATCATGAGATTAGAAGATAATATTAAAGGTTATTTAGAGTTGATCCCCTTGATTCCAGATGGGAGGGAGGACACTGAAACTTTCCAGGTCTGATGGTTATCTTTTCACAAGGAGATTTGGGAATATCTTATGTGAATAAATTTATTTCTACGCTGTGATGCAGAGTTACTAAAAGTGAAGGTTCAATTAACAGCTACAAATTCAAGTAAGTTTAAATCACATTATTGCCAATTATCCTTTGCTGGTACGTGCCAAAGGGGAATATTAACCAGAAAATTAGCATGTTGAATGTTTCATTCATACACAAATCAAATTCCAGCAAGATGTCTCTTCCAAGGAGACAAACAAAGCATATACCTTAGGATCTTTGTAGGACAGAGTTGAAGGGGAGAAAATTTTAGTCACTTTTGAAACAATTTTGTGTTTGTTTCAGGATAATAATTATGCGCTAAGGAGAGAATTTTGTAGAACTGACTGTAGATGTTTTACTTACTAATATGTCTTGACACAAATTATAACTTTATTTACTTGTGATGTATTATCAGGAGGAGAATTTTCTTTTTAACTTTTCCCTTCCATTGTAGTGGGAAATATTGATACCTAGCTAGGTCCACTATTCATAGCACATAAAATATAATATTATGGCACATATTTTTACATAAAGAGCTATCATAAGGCCCACTGGCAGTGAGAACAGGATGCATGACTCATTTTGGCGAGAATTACCCTGTTCTGCAGAGGCCATTTTGACTTGTGCTATCAAAAATTCATTAGCAGATGAACTGTTTTCTTCTGGACATGTCCAATCTTGTAAAGCAGGTTTTGACTATTATAGAATAGACTATGGAGTAAAACCCCAAAAAACCTGAGCCCTGATTATTTAAGGAATTTATATTCAGCTGTGTCTAGTCATCCAGTAGTCTCAGAATGAAATTGAATGGTAAATAAATTTAAAGAGAAGCGTCAAAACTTTGCATTGTGTTAGTAATACAAAGCATCTTTGCAGCTGTTTCTTACCTCTAAATTATTATTTACTTTTTCTTTCTTCCTGAAAACCTAATTTTCTCCATTGATCTAAAAATGTTTCAAAATTCAGTTGCGCTATCATCTTTTCTGGTAGCTTTTCAGCATTTTCTGTGTCTTTGGGTAAGTCCCTGTGCATCCATTCCTTGCCCAGCGATAGGTTTATCATCACACTGGATAGTTAGTGTGACTTGTCCACACAGTTTGCTCTACTGAACCAGGGAGGCTTTTGAAGGTAGGAAGATTTTTGATTGTCTCTGCATCTTTGGTGATCTGACATTTTGCATAGAAATTTATTTATATTTTATATTTAATCTATATCTGTTTATACTGTCTATTTATATTACATCTAAGTAGAATTCTGACATTCACTTTGTTACTAATCCACATAAGCTGCTGCAGATTTAATTGGTATTTGTTTCAATAGTTGTTTATAAACATGAATATTATCTTTAGCATTTAAAAATAAAATGTAAGTTTATCCTTGGGAGTTTGTACATGTACCTAACTCATTCTGATTCTTTTTTGCTCTTTTTCTGTCTATGCTTTACCTGCTCTCATCAACTCTTCTTCCCTTCCCAACAAGTACTAATAAAATATTTTCCAAAAATATATTGTCAGTGATAGGATTCTTTTAAAAATAAAATGTGAGAGCAATGCATGACGCCCTGAGTTCTGTCCTTAGCAAACAAATACACATGTATGTGTGCATGCACAAATACACACACACACACACACAAGTATGTAGAAGACATTTAAAAATCATGTCCCAACTATCTCATGTAGCTGCTTTATAGCAGTGGTGGTGGTGGTGGTGGTGGTGATGGTGATACTAGTTTTTAGGGCAAAATTTGATTCTTGTATCATAACTGAAAGACATCCAACTTCTCCAAAGGAAGTGTTAATGTTCAAGAAAGGTAAGGTCTTCTAAGACCTAGTGACTAAGAGCGAGAAACCTAATTTTCTACTGAAAATGGAAGTAAGGATAGAGAGAAATATTGAACAAAGTAGTGCCAGAGAATCAAAACTACACTCAGATCCAAGGCCCAGGAAATGTAGATTTGCTGCTTTGACAGATTCAGCTAATTGCTGAGAAGTGTATGGCAGTCTGTCCCTCTCCCGACCCATACTTAGCTAGAGAAGCTGGTCCTGAGACTGATCAGTCTTTTGCCACTTTCATTTTGATGTAAAAATCCCAAGAATTTGGAATGCATTTTCATTAACCTTTAATTTTCTTTGGAGATTTTCAGGCTCCTTAAATACATTTTTGTCTGGTCTCGAGAACTTGATTTTTTTTTTTTTTTTGAGATGGTCTTGCTTTGTAGTTCAGGCTGGCCCTGAGCTCACTATGTAGCCCAGGCAAGCCTCAAACTCAGCAGTCCTCCTGTCTCTGCCTCCTGAGTGCTGGGATTACAGGCGTGAGCTACCATGCCTGGCACTGTGGTATGTGGTATTGATTGCTGGTGGGCATGAGTCTCCACGCTCAGCATTGTATGTGGTTACCAGGGATTGAACTCAGGGCCTTGTGCTTGTGAGGCAGGAGTTGGAACCACTAAACTAAATCTCTGGCCTGAGAACTTGATTTTTATCCAGTTTACAGAGGTAAATTTTAGTGAGCAGAATGATTATGAAGTGACTTTTGAAATTTGGAACCACAACTTTAAAAGAATTTAGTGTTCACTAAAAATTAATGTACTTGAAAAACAAAATTCAATAGCAAACAAACAAAAGCAAGAAAAACCCAATAGCAATAATGTAAATGAATAGTTAAGTACTATAGATGTGAAAAATAAGATGAAATTCGAGCTGAATTTTCTCTTATGTTTGGTCCTATTCTCCAAACAAATCAATGCACATGAGAGCAGCGTTTCTGAGACTGGTGTTAAAGTCCAACATAAAAGGACTAGAGAAGATTTCAGTTTAATAAAATATCGTCATGATGTTCAAAGCATTGGATCAATTTGAAATACTTTACCTGTGAAGAAATGATTAAGAAAAGGCTTTTAAGCCGGGTGTGGTGGCTCACGCCTGTAATCCCAGCACTTGCGAGGCAGAGACAGGAGGATTGCTGAGTTTGAGGCTTGCCTGGGCTACATAGTGAGCTCAGGGCCAGCCTGAACTACAAAGTGAGACCCTGTCTCAAAAAAAAAAAAAAAAAAAAGGATTTTAAGAATTTTAAATCTAGTTTTGAAATCAAGACCATTATAGAAAAATACGACAGTATAGACAATGATTTTTCAACTGTGAGGTTTAGATTAATCTTTGGATATTTCAGAGTATAGATTCCATGGTTTGGAGCAAGTACAAAAATTTACTTAGAAGAAGTGGAATTTAGTTTGATATTTTAAGGATGTATAGGGTTTAGATGAGCATAGAAATATCACACATAAGAAATGATAAGAGCATATTTGAGTAGATATTTAGTATAACATATGGCTATGCTATATTTCCCATTCATTTTTGTTTGTTGTTTAAATACCATCATATGTGAAGGCAGAGAAAATAATTTGTTTATTTTTACTTGGTTTATTCATTTTCATCAGGGTTTTGGTTGGCCCTGATTATGTAAAACTAATACCTTACAACGTTTCTTTGAGAATATTAGTAAAATACATAGCCATAAAAAGTTCACATTTTAAGTATGCATTATTGAGTTTTGAAGCAAAATGGTACTGACAGTTTAAAAAATTATTAATGTCTTGAATGTAATGTAGATCCTTTCTTTTAATTAAGTAACTCACTAGATAATTTTAATACTATCCCATAACTAGGTCCCTTACGTCTTTGAGTTGCTTGTATAGCAAGGGGAATCACTTAAAAAAAGGCTTATTAGACAACTGAGCAGCTTGGAAATCCCCCACTAGACCTTTCAATAAGGTTTAATCAGCCAGGTAAGACCCTGATGAGGCTGGCAATTAGACTTACTGTATTTTTAAAATGGAGATGCTGAGTCTCAAAATATTAAAATATTACTTAAATATAGTGAGATAAATTTAGAGATACTATTGCACACACCAAAATCCTACTCTTTTTCACCTGTGTGGTTCATTATGGTGCTTTGTTAAATTAACAAGCATTTATTTATTTCTGAATTATTACCAGGAATTTAGTCTGATTTAATATTGTCATTTGATTGGGAAAAAATAGTTTTGGTTATTAATAGCTACTGTACTAGAACAAATTGAACTGAAGTTTTTTTTTTTTTTTTGAGACAGGGTCTCACTTTGTAGTTCAGGCTGGCCCTGAGCTCACTATGGTGCCCAGGCAAGCCGCCGTGAACTCAGCAATCCTCCTGTCTCTGCCTCCTGAGTGCTGGGATTACAGGTGTGAGCCACCACGTCCGGCATTGTGGTATGCGGTGTTGATTGTTGGTGGGCGTGTCTCCACACCCAGCATTATATGTGGTTACCGGGGATTGAACTCAGGACCTTGCGTTTGCGAGGCAGGCGCCGGAACCACTGAGCTAACCCTCCGGCCCTGAAGTTTTTTTTTTTTTTTTTAATCTCTATATGTGTGAACTGAATTAACTGTTTGCTTTTAGTCCTATAAATTTTATGTATGTATGTATGTATGTATGTATGTATGTATGTATGTATGTATGTATATATTTGAGACAGGGTCTTGCTTTGCAGTTCAAGCTGGCTCTGAGCTCACTATGTAGCCTAGGCAAGCCTTAAACTCACAGCAATCCTCCTGCCTCTGCCTCACAAGTGCTGGGATTACAGGCGTGAGCCACCACACCCGGCAGTCCTATATATTTAAAAAAAATAAGTGAATGTACAAATAGAAACGTGTGTGTGTGTATGTGTGTGTGTGTGTGTGCGCGCATGTGTGATGACCAGCATATGCAGTAATATAACAACAAAACATAAAGGCTAAGCATTTAGTTTAAGCAGTACCACTCCTACCTTGGAAGCACGAGGGCCTGAGTTCAATCCCTGGTACTGAAAAAAATAAAAATCTACCTCTCTCTACTCACTTTATATAGAGATATCTGTCTATCATCCATCCATCTATCTGTCCATCTATCTGTCTATCTATCTTCTATCTATCTATCATCTATCTATCATGTATCTGCAGTTATATTGGAGACAGTTTCCTTCTTCATAAAGGTTTAAGTTGCAAGTGCTGAGAACACAAACAAATTAAAACAGGACATTTAATTCTCCCCATTGAAAACAAGAGAAACCAATCCCCTTATTTTTTTCTTAGTATTTAGTCTAGAAAATTTTTACTGTAGATACTAAACTTTGTCTCTTTGAAATGTATGTAAATCTATCTCATACAGTTAAAAATTCACTAAAATGATTGGTAAGGATAAGTTGGAAACCAGCATAATATGAGCATTAAAACTACACAGGCAACTGCACCCTAGAGTGGTGTGGACTCGGCCACAATGGGCGCCATTCCGTTTCAGGCAGCGGCAGACTGAGGGCTGCCCACCGGCCCACTGTACCCTGCAGCAGCACAGACTCTGCTACCCAGGCGCCATTCCATTTCCAGCTGAGGACTGAAGCCTGCCCACTGGCCCGCTCCACCCTGGAGCTATGCAGTGAGGAGTCAGGTACGGACCTTGGGTGCCATCCCCCCCATGGAGGATTGAGGGCCTCCGGCCAGCCCCAACCCCACCCAGGAGCTGCGTTGTGAGGACCCAGGTCCAGAGAAGCTGGAGCCATCTCCTGCATCCCTCCACAGGAGGCGCGCTCCTGGAGATGCACGGAGAGACCAGGCAAGATAAAAAAAAAAAGGGAATCTAGCTTCTATTTTGCCATCTACCCCTAGATCCCTCTATTCACCTCTTGTCCCCACACCCTCTCCTATCTTCCTGTCAGAAGCAATACCCAGAAGGAAAAGACTCTTAGGGTGTCCTATTTCTTCTTCTGTACTATTATAAGAAGGTGTGCAAAGTCTCCAACAGTCTTAGAGCATACATTTGGTACTGTTGTATATACACCCTTTTATCCTCTATTATCAGCTGGCATATATGAGGTTCTAGGGTATAGGTGACCTTCCTAAATCTGCTAACCCTATTTCATTCTCCTCCTGTCTCCCTACATCCCTGATTCCCCAGTGACCTTTTATCCCCAAAGAGCTTGGGAGGGGTACATTTATGATCTACATGTTGTATAAACATTGCTGATTAGTTCTAAATTCTGGCATATGGACATAGAGGTAACTCATAAGCTCAAAGTGTTCAGAATAGAATTTAACAAAACTTTTTTTTTTTTTTTTTTTTTTTTTGCTTTTTGAGACAGGGTCTCGCTTTGTAGTTCAGGCTAGCCCTGAGCTCACTATGGTGCCCAGGCAAGCCTCGAACTCAGCAATCCTCCTGTCTCTGCCTCCCGAGTGCTGGGATTACAGGCGTGAGCCACCATGTCCGGCATTGTGGTATGCGGCGTTGATTGTTGGTGGGCG
>PVIC010014760.1:0-36128 GCA_004025085.1 Thryonomys swinderianus | reverse complement strand
TTCCCTGTGGTGGTGATCTTTGTGTCTGGTTTTTTGTGTATTTTCCCATTTCTACTCTTTCGTTGTTTTTAATGCTCTTCTTTGACTGATGACAGGACAATGTTTGTTGCAGGTCTCTTTCTATTATCTGGGGCCCTTTGGAAGCAGCACTTTCCTGGGGGGTCCTCCTTGAATCTGTAATAACCCTTGAGAGTTCTCATTCCTGACACATCATGGTAGGTATTTGAGCAGAACAATCACATCATGTTTGTTACCATAATACAATAAATGCCAATATCAGTATTAAACACAGTAAATAAGATAAAAAGGTGTGTTAGATTCTATACTGGATACTTTGAGCTTATGAGTTACCTCTATGTCTGACTCCTCACTGCACAGCTCCGGGATACAGTGGGCTGGTGGGCGGCCTTCAGTCCACTGGAAATGGACTGCACCCTGCAGCCGGGTCCGTGTGCTGCTCCCTCAGTCCGCGGGAAGCAAGGCACGGCGGGGCCGCAGCCGCTGGGTCCGGTCTGCCCGCTGCTGTTCCCTCAGTCTGTCGGAAAACAGGGCACGGCGGGGCCGCAGCTGCTGGGTCCGGTCCGCCTGCCACTGGTTCCTCAGTCCGCTGGACACAGGGCACAGCGGGCCCGGAGCTGCTGGGTCTGGTCCACCCGCTGCCGGTTCCCCAGTCCACCGGAAACAGGGCACGGCGGGCTCGGAGCTGCTGGGTCCGGTCCGCCCACTGCTCGTTCCTCATTCCGCTGGAAACACGGCACAGCGGGCCCGCAGCTGCTGGGTCCGGTCCACCCGCTGCCGGTTCCCCAGTCCGCTGGAAACATGGCATGGCGGGCCCAGAGCTGCTGAGTCCGGTCTGCCCGCCGCTCATTCCTCAGTCCGTCAGAAACACGGCACAGCGGGCCCGGAGCTGCTGGGTCCGGTGCGCCCGCCACTCGTTTCCCAGTCCGCTGGACACACGGCACGGCGGGTCCGGAGCTGCTGGGTCTGGTCCACCCGCCGCCAGTTCCCCAGTCCGCTGGAAACACAGCACAGCGGGCCTGGAGCTGCTGGGTCCGGTCCACCCACCGCTCTTTCCTCAGTCCGCTGGAAACACGGCTCGGCGGGCCCAGAGCTGCTGGGTCCGGTCCGCCTGCCGCTCGTTCCTCAGTCCGCTGGACACATGGCACGGTGGGCCCAGAGCTGCTGGGTCCCGTCCGCACGCCGCCGGTTCCTCAGTCCGCTGGAAACAAGGCACGGCGGGCCCGGAGCTGCTGGGTCCGGTCCACCCGCTGCAGGTTCCCCAGTCCGCCAGAAACACGGCACAGTGGGCCCGGAGCTGCTGGGTCCGGTCCGCCCACTGCTCGTTCCTCAGTCCCTGAAGGAATTTTTTTGGTAGATTTTAGGTTGTTCTTGTGACAGTTCTTATAGATTCCCTGACACTGTCTATTGATGATGGGAAAGCTCAGACAGAAGGCCTAATCCATGAGTGAATCTAGGGCATTTGATCATACAATTCTTTTGAAAGTGATATTTAAGAATATATCTGAGAGAAGGCTTTTGTTTTTTTTATGTACAGCTATGTGTTTGTAATTTGAGTTCGTTTGAACTTTACCATTAACTTCTGGGTTTGCAGCCAGTGAGGACCATCCAGAAAAGCCTCATTTTGACTCTCGAAGTGTGATATTTGAGCTAGATTCATGCAATGGGAATGGGAAGGTTTGCCTTGTCTACAAAACTGGAAAACCAGGTAAGAGTCCTCTACAATCATAGTTATACAGTTTGGGGTTGGTCTTTCTGACTTTGCTTTTCAGACATCACACAAAAAGTATACACCTTATTGGCTTCCTGAGATTCTTCCAGGCCTCCAGTATGTGTAAAGAAAGACCCAGAAGGCACCTTTGGTCATTTCTAAACATTTCTCTTGAAGCCAGATTCCAGACATCTTCATATGTGAGTTACTACAAAATAGTCAATGGGATTAGATAATAGGTAAATAAAACTTGAAAGAAAAAAATCATTCTGTCCATAGACTCCTGCTGGCTCACCCATGAGATAAACATTCAGAAAACACATTTTCTTTCTTTTAAGTTTCTATATCTAGGCTAGTTCACTAGACTCTATGCTGGAAAGTAAGAGAAAAGAGGCCCAGGTAGTGGCTGCTGAGGATCTGTGCCCTTGAGCAGCAACCACCATCTTGGCTCCCAGTACCAATCTGGGCCTGAGGACTGTGAAAATACCACATTCGCTGAGCTCTCTTCAGATACCTCTCTCTGGTCGAGTGAGATACAGATGCCAAAATTTACCTCTGGGGAGGGGTGAAAAGATCACCTCTAGGTGGAAGAATTATAGAAAAGTAGTCTTTGAGCTACATCCTGAACTGTGATTGGAGTTAAGTATGAGAGAGGTCATGAAAGGCACATCAAACCAAAAGGACAGAAAGATAGAAGCCATGTCACAGAAAAGTACAGCTGACTTGGAGGAGTAATAGCTCAACCCAGTGGGCTATATGATTCATCTGGGGGTTGAGGAAACAGAGAAAACCAAAAGGCCAACTCCTCTTTCTCATGCAGAACAATGAATTAGACATAACATGGAGAGCCAGTCATTGCTTGGCAGAATGGCAGGATTCAAATGAAAATATTCGTGGCCATAAGAAGTTTTGGGAAAGGAAGAGAGTAGATGATGGAAGCTACTTAGGGAGGTGCAGATGAACTAGGATAGGCTTGAGGTGGTAAGAGTGGAAGGCCAAGAGATGCAAGGCAGGAAGAACTGGTGCAATAATCCCTGTATTTGTTCAACCAGGTCATCACACAACTAGACGGGCAGGATTCCTGTGAGATGGTCTAGGTTTCTTTAGAGTATGTTTAGTACTCTGAACCTCTTCAAGAGAGCCTGAGCCACAGTTCTCTCCATCAGAGAAGCTGAAACCACAGTATATATTAGGAAAGAGGGGTACTGAGTCTCCTCAGCAAAAGAACATCTGTTTAGACAGCCTGAATGTACTTCCAGATGGCCAGAGCCCAGCAGATAGATCTTATGACTAATAATCAGGAATGTATGTATGTATCAAAGAGACTGGCAAAAGTGCCTAGTGGAGAGTGGGACCAAGAGACTGGAAGGGGGGGTGGGTAAGAAAGAATTTGTATGTTTTACATCCTCTACCATTTGCTTTTCCTTTAACTGTAAGTGTATGTTGACTTTATAGTTTAAAGGGAAAAATTGTTAAACTCATTATTTATTCCCTTTGTTATTTTAGCATTAGCACAAGACACTGAGATCTGGTTCCTGGACAGGGCATTATATTGGCATTTTCTCACAGATACTTTTACTGCCTATTATCGCCTGCTCATCACCCACCTGGGCCTGCCCCAGTGGCAGTATGCCTTTACCAGCTATGGCCTTAGCCCCCAGGCCAAGGTAAGAGGAAAACACTTGTCATGTCAAAATGTGTTGTATGTAATACTTCTGCCAGGTGTGGCACACAGCTGTAATCCTAGCACTTTGGAGGATGAGGCAGGAAGATTGCTATGAGCTTGAGGCCAGTGTGGGCTGTGTAGTGAGCTGTAGGCTAGCCTGAACTACATCGCGAAAGCTTATCTCAGAAAAATCCTCTGAGGAAATGGTTACTTTGCAAATTCCCAGCTTCCCCATCTGATTTATGATGTGGGGGTGCTGCCAGAATCAACCTGGTGAGGGATAGCTTCTTTGAGGACCAGTATGAAGGACACTGTCCCCGTTGGCTCATTAAATCAGAAAGATATGCACTCAGACTTTTAGTTCTCACACTGTACTGAATTTATTTTAGAGTTGATTAGGCCTCGCAAAAATGATATGTGTCTGACCAGGAATAGATAGGGCCTGTCATCACTTCTCTTACTGAAGAGTTAAGAGTTTTCAAGGCAGTTTTTCATTCAAATGAACACAAATTGAGTATCCCTGATCTGAAACGCTTGGGATCAGAGGTGTTTCAGAATTCAGAGATTTTCAAATTTCAAATTCTGAAATATATACATAGACATTCTTGGTTGACACTCAAAGAGTTTCAGATTAGGGATGCTCAATCTATTTTTTTCTATTGTACCCAGCTCTCTTCCTGCTTACTAAGAATGCCAATTTTCCTTTACGTTTGACCCTCTCTCCCAATTCTGCCTTTCAGCAATGGTTCAGCTTGTATAAGCCCATCACCTACAACACAGAGCTGCTCACAGGAGAGACTGATTCCTTCATGAACAAGCTGGATCCAAGCAAAGTATTTAAGACCAAGAACAAGCCTGTCATCCCAAAAAAGAAAGGGCCTGTTCAGCCTGCAAGTAGCCAGAAAGGGCTCCCAGGTCCCTCTGCCTCTAAACCGTCATCTTTTAACTCTACAAACCCTGTCCGCAAATGAGCACCACCTTTGCCTCTCCACCAGCCCCACAGCAGTGATTTCCATACACAGAGAGCCCCAGGGATGGCCATATCCTGATTCTGTATTATAATGAGCATCCTCCAGAGTGACCAAAGTCCTAGGCTTTTTAATCACACTGACAATTAGCTGGGAGATGGAAGGGCATGTGTATTAAATTTTATAGGAGTCCTTTCCTGACACTTTTCCTTGTGGGTTGTGCCAACCTCTGCCTCCAAAATCAGTGGGGAATTTCAGATCTAGTGGTCAAAAAAATCTATTAAGAGCTTGTCTTTTTCCAAACTCACTTTCAGCCCTTTAGCAGTAATTGGAGAAGTCCCCTGAAATAAACCACTGGTATTTGGCTTAAGAAACATTGAAAGTGCACAGGTGAGTAAGTATCTACTAGTCACACATGGCTATTTAAATTACATTATAAATTCATTTCTTCAGTTGCCTTCAGCACATTTCAGAAATTCTCATGGTTAACACAGTCCATATTGGACAATACAGAGATAAGGAATGTTTCCATCATCACAGAAACTCACTTTGAACATCCGTACATTAGAATATTTTCATACTGATCTTCCTCAAATCAGTTAATTTTTGTTGCTAGATAATGTCAATGCCTTAACCTCATAAGTTGTAATGTTTCGGGAAAACTTTGAGTATATAACTGTACATTCTTTATATACTTCACCAGGAATATATCTCATTCTTCTCATTTTTCAGTGTCCTATAAACTCTTCCTCATCCATTTCCTATAGTTTTGCTTCTAGTTTTATGTTGTTCGCACATTTGACAAAATTTATCTTTAAAAAGAGATGTACTTCTACCTCACTTTATTCTAATCACTTAAAAACAAAAACAGAAAACAAACTCCCAATACTATTTTGCAGGATTTCTCAGAGTTCTGATGAATCTAGTCAATGAGGCCTTGCACTTTCTCTGCTCACAGTTCTGAGGTGTCCAGCTGCACTTTGTCTCATCCCAGGCCATCCATTAGGGAGACTGCCCCTTGCTCAGATCAGAGAAGAGTTCCAAGAGTCCCTCTGAAAGTGTCTATAATGCAGAAATCATTTTCTCATGGATATATAGGGGGACTAGACCTCTAGCTGAACCCATATATGCCTAATTTCTGTGTGTGTGTGTGTGTGTGATTAGACCCATGGCCTTCACACTGAAGTTCATATCTACTCCTTTTTGAGTGGCCCAAGGAGAATTAGAATTTGTGATCTTCCTGCTTTAATCTCCTAAGTGCTGGGATTACTAGGATGTTCTACCACACTTACCTTATGCTGAATATTTGATGCAAGTTATATTTGAAGTTACCTACTACATCTAATGGAATTTCTGTACATCTCTATAGTTGCTCATGTTTTCAATTAGGAATATTTATTTCCTCATTCCTTGCCCTTGGACTGGGCAGAAACAAAACCTTCACTGTACTTCCCAGAACAGATAGTAGTAAGTCATCTACACGGTCCTTGAGTGGCTTCAGTGTTTGTACTGAAATTTGTGAGGGTGGGGAAGAAAGACCTCCAAAGAGTGAGCCCCAGGGGCCTGTGTCAGCTACACGGTTCAGTTCCAACTCCCTTTTATTCTTGTGGCTGACATCTGCCCAGTGCTTCCTCCTGCAGTCATAAAGGGCTTCCTTTTTCCATTACCTACTGCAGAACTAAAAGAAGTCCCTGTGGTTCTGTACCTATACCTGGCTCTGATACCACTTCAGTGTTTAACAAGTATTTAACTTTTTTTTGATTGTTGGCTACAGTGATATTTATGATAAAAGGACTTGAGTCTTCCTTCCATATACAACTTTTTACAACTCCTGAAAAAAACCAAGGGGAAGAATTGGCCTTCAAGTATTGTGTTAAGCTTCACTTAGTTGCTTCCTTCTTACTGTAAGGAAGTGTTGAAATATTAGTGCTCAGAAGTCTTTGGAAGCATAAGCAGAGCTTCGTGTTAATAACATAATTAGTTGCTTTAAAATATGCCAGTATATCAATTAAATTGGTTCACTTCTAATGAGAATGTTAAAAATGGTGGCTCTTACCTTTGATGTTCAAAAACCATTTTTATTTATTTATTTTTCCAAAACCATTTTTAATTCACCCTGGTCATTTAAACATTTTTCTGTGTTTTTAACAATGATATGACTATGTTATACCTTCCCTAATTTGGGAGCTATTTTAGTCCTTTTAGCTGTTTAGGTTATTACAGTTCAAACATTTATAAAAATGCAACAATTCAAGGAAGAAACCAAAGAATCAGCATTTGAGTGCTTCAAGACAAGGTTGAAAGGGGATCAGCAAGTCATGTTACCTTCCATTGCAGTCAATATTCTTCACTTAATACTCAGGAATCCAGGAATTAGTTTTGGTTCCCTTCTAAAGTCCACAAGTGAAGTAGCAAAGGAACCAAGAGAGCAATGGTGTCCATTAGACCAGTGATAATCAGTGGGAGTCCTCAAAAGGCTGCCAGGAAAGGGGTTAAAAGGATAGGCTGGAGTACTCACTTTCATCAGCACATATACTCCAAAAGATAAGGATGAACTAGAGACCTGCCTCAAAGAACAAAGCCATGACAAGCAGCTACAAAGTATGTAGGACTCACAGCAAAATTGAAGATGTGGGTGTGTTGTACAAAGCAGGAAAATAACTGGATGCAGTGGCACATACCTGTAATCCAGTCTGATGGGGAGAATCACAGTTGGAAAGCCCAGCCCAGGCATCATAATGAGGCTCCACCAATTTCAAGGGAAAAAAAAAATCAGAAAGATAGTACCACTAAAATGTTCTTCCTTTATTTCATGGTATAAAGATACCATGTAAAAGCTGTAAGACAGCTTCTCATGAGGTTTTCTGCTTGCTGAGGTTTTCTGCTTGCTGCTTAAAGCTGTTCTAAGTAGAAAAAACCTAAATTTTAAAAAATTATTGAATACATTTTACTATTTTTATATTGTGCAGTTTCAGCTTTTAACTACAAATATAAAACCATCAAATGCAGAATCACCAAAATTACACAATTTGTAGTTTATAGCTTAGGTATACCTACTGTTTGCCTATGTGTTTCGTTCTTACCAGAACAGTAAGGAAATTTCACAAAACTTGTCTGGTTTTCACCTCTTGATATGTGTACACCTTATCAATTTACCCAATCTCTACTAATGGATGAAGAAAGACGAGAAAAGGATGCATGGCCTGCCCTGTTTTCCTTCAGTGTTGTTCTTTTTAGCATCAGTAGTTGGCTAATACAGAAAAAATAACAAGAAAGGATAGGATAGGGTTTCTCAGTGATCCACATTTCTAAATTGCCACTGCCCACTGCTTTTTGTTTGAACCAAGTCTGTTTCAAACAGAGAACAAGGCTTCTTGGGCTTCCAGTACCCCATGTATTCAGTTATAGGCATTACACATTGGCCTTGTACTGATTTTGACGGAGTTCTGCCACATCACAGATCCATTGGAATCTTGTGCTCACAAAAGCTGTAATGTGTAGGACACTCTGAAACAATGGACACATATGTCCTCTGCTCATGCCTGTGACTTATGGAAGATAAGTTCAAGGGTAAAATTAAGAATTCTAGTACAGTGATAAGAGAGCAGTACATCAATGGGAGGCCTTCAGAACTAGAGCTATTCATGTTCCCTGTGCTCTTACCCTTAGGTCCTGTAATGAATTTTTCTTTGGCTTAAGCCAATGAATTATTTTTTCAGCCAAACATTTTCTTGTAAAATATGCAGCCTTCATTGTGGAGTTAATCATGGCTCCATGATTAACTACTACATGAGCTAATACACAGGAACTCCAAAAAGGTAGTCTTAACTTTTCCCATAACTGATGGATTGCTCACCTGTGAAGTCTTCTGCTTCTGCTAAAAGATCTTAACAACATGGAAGTCAAATGAGTTGCATGAGGAAGAAACACCCATGAGATTTGTTTTGCAACTAAAGTGTGCTCTACAAGAGAGCTGTTGGAGCTACAGTGTGAGAATTACTGGCAGAATGTTTCGTATGTGTTGATGCAATTAAGATTGTACATAGAACACTGCACCATCATGCTGCTTGCAGGGAGGTAACCAAGACAAGGATAGAGATGGAAAGTAGCAGCCTGCATGTGACAGTCAACCCATGAAATAGATCTTTAAAGCTACATTCCCAAAACTTTCAAACGCAGACTAATGGCACTAGAATCAGATGTCCAGATCCCAACCAGACCTACTGCACTAAGATTGCCAGATAAGGTCCTAGACACCAGGAATTTAATCAGTTGATGGTGACAGTGGTGCTTACTGAGTCCAAAACTTGCTACTTATGTGTATCTCAGTAGTTGTGCTTTTTATTGCATAGAGAATTCAAAGCTATTTAGTCCAATAAAGCATATGTAATATTTAGAAAGACCAAATGACCTTAAGTTTCTGCATAATGTATTTTAAAAAAACATTTTTATTTGTGATTATTAAATATTTATAAAGATGAATTATAATTAACCTCCTGTGTCCACCATTCAGTTCCAACAATTTTCAACTCATGGCCAATCACGTTTTATCTATCTCTCTACTCCTTCAATTTTATTTTGAATTTTCAAAATTAACTCCAGTTTATTGATTTTTGAGGCTTATTTCTTTGCTTTAGGTTTTAACATTTTTGAGGTCATGATATATTTTTCTCTCCAATACAGTAGTTACTCACATATTGTATAGGGTCCCTGGTAGCATTATTTGTGCAGTATAATTACAGTTGATTAGACCCCGAGTGGGGAATATTCATGTTGCCTGTGCTGCTACCCTTAGGGTCCCATGATGAATTTCTTTCTTTGCCTTAAGTCAATGGATTGTTTTTTCAGCCAAGCATTCTCTTGTGAAATACACAACCCTCCATTATGGAGTTAATTGTGGCTCCTAAATGACCCAGTACAACCTTGGGAACTCAGAAAAGATAGTCTTAACTTTTTTCCTATTCTTCCTTTCTAATGTAACCCCAAACTTTGTTGCCCATTATTAACTTTCCCCCTGTCCCATCCAGCTGTATTCTTCTCCACCATTCCGTTCCTTTCCAAAACACCACCTTGGTTCTCCTGCTTCTTTACACCTATACTTCTCTTGGAGTTGAGCTTCCGTTTACCTCCACTTCACAGCTACATGAAGCCCAAGCTCACAGAGAGAGCTGCTTTGAGGCAGAGTACTTCACAGCAGTACTGCTTGGTGAATTTTTGGTTATCTTACCTTGTTTCCTGTATGACTCCAGTCACGCAGGTGGAGTGGAGGTGGAGACTCTGTGTTACTCTGGAAAGTTATCTGACTTGGCATGGAGTCTCAGGAACTATTATAAAAGCTTCAGTTTACATAATTTTACACTAAATTAAGAGCTGCCTTATACTTTAGGACAAATAGAAAACAAAGCAAAATTAACTGATGGAAAAAAGTTGTGAAGATGCTGTCTAAATGTTTGTACAAATTGGGAAGATAGGCCACTGGTTTATTTTAGAGGCAGGAAAACCTCAGTTCAGCTCATAGACTACTTCTGTCAGATGCCATGATTAAATCCATTACCAATGTTAAGATGTTTTAAAATTTATCTCCAAGACTGCCTCTTGCTATGTTCATAGACTGGCTCAAAAATCTTTATTATCAGACAAGTGCATCTTCATTTGTGGTTTTAGGAATGGGCTATTTGTAATTACATATATTTATGCATCCTATAGCACCTAGTCTACACTTGATATATGTAGGAAGCAAAATGATTGAGATACTTAACTGGATGTTTTTAATATCCAGCCAGTTTGCCTCACTGGGATAAAATCTACTGTGAGCAGACCTTCTAAATATAACAGTGAAAATAGCATGGACCTGCCAGAGGGTAACATGGTAGAAACAAACCAACAAGGGTAAGAAGCCAAGTTCATTTCTGATACATTCTCACCACTACTGCAACAAGCTGAGATATGTCACTTCCCACCTTACGGCCTTAGGAAAAGTCCTCAAAAAGCTCTCATTCAGTTTCTTTAAATGGAAAATGAAAATGTAGACTGACCACTAGGATTCAGTGAAATAATACACATCAAGTGCTGCTCACAAAGATACACTTTCAATAAATATTTTAACTATTCTTTTAAAAAAATATTCAATCCACTTTCCCTCTGTGAACTGCTTCACCAACAACTAGTTTTTCTACCACAAATCTTTTCAACAAAGTCGATGTATTTTAACATAAACTTTCATTGCAACTGCAGACATTTCATCCCTTAAGCAGTTTGGTCTTTCTGTTTCTACTTACCTTTCTGATAAAACAATCTCTGATAACAAGGTTGAAATGATGCAGAATGGGTGATGAATTTTTAATATTAAAATTTAGATGATTACCACCTCCATTGGCTGCTTGTAATCACTTAAGGGATCATGGCTGTCCTTTGCCCAGCTGGTTTCCAAGGCCTGACACAATTTCCACCATTACTGGCCCTCAGTGTGTATCTGCTGTAGCTGTATAGATTCCTGTGACTGTATTATGATTTGGATAAAAAATGTCCCCCAAAGACTCATGCACTCATGGGCAGAGCTTTTGGAAGGAGTTTTAATCATAGGATGGTATAGCTGACTTGCTGTTAGGAGGTGGTTCTGGTTGGACCAGCTGGTCACTGGAGGCGTGTTCTGGAAGTGTGGGTCTCCCTTCCCGGCTCCTCACTCCTCTCTCTGCTTCCTGACCACCATGATGTGAGCAGCCTTCCTCTGAAGTGCCTTGTCTGCCCTGGAGCCAGCCAACTACTGACTGTAACCACAAGCCGAAATAAATCTCTGTTCAAATTATAGGTGTTGGGTATTTGTCTCAGCAATGAGAAAAGTGACTAAGAAACTGCTATACCAAATTACCACAAACTTAGTCACTTAAAATAACATAATTTTACTCTTCTTTCACTTTACCTTTTCCTCTTCTGTGTTTATGAAGTCTCACTCTGCTTCTCCCTTTGCAGGATACTTACAGTTGGGTTTAGGAATACCCAGAGAATCCACAATGATTTTCCCACAGTAAGATCCTCCAAATAATCACATCTATGAAGGCTTTTTCTTATAAGGCAAAAGTTACAGACTCCCAAGATTAGAATCTGGTGTTTTCATGTGGCCACGATTCAGCTTTTTTTTTTTTTTTTTTTTTTTGCGACAGGGTCTCGCTTTGTAGTTCAGGCTGGCCCTGAGCTCACTATGGTGCCCAGGCAAGCCGCCGCGAACTCAGCAATCCTCCTGTCTCTGCCTCCCGAGTGCTGGGATTACAGACGTGAGCCACCACGTCCAGCATTGTGGTATGCGGTGTTGATTGTTGGTGGGCGTGTCTCCACGCCCAGCATTATATGTGGTTACCGGGGATGGAACTCAGGACCTTGCGCTTGCGAGGCAGGCGCCGGAACCACTAAGCTAACCCTCCGGCCCACGATTCAGCATCTTACAGTGGTACTTGGTAGTATCCATTTTAGGGCCATGAGCACAAACAGTGGGTTCAGGAACCCCAGATGATACAGAGGTACCAAAACTCAGGAGCTTCTGACCCTTGCTCTTCCTGCACGATGTTCAACAGTAAACTTGCAAGAAAAGGAACCAAATTTTCAGCCCTTATGAGGCCTGTGCACCCTTCTCCCTCCACCCCTATAATCCTTTTAACAGAAAAAAAAAGATTCCAAAGAAACCAAAACTTAGCATCCTTATATACAATGCAAATATGTAAGTACAGAATAGTCCACATGTGTGAAAATCCTCTAATTTATACGTGGCATCATGCCAAACCTTTTGGGTTAAGGATGATGCCCATTAAGTAACAAATAGCTAGTGTATTCTGCAACAAGAATTGATAAATAAATCAGGAGTTTCCAAGAGGACATTGCTGCCACTACTCTGACCCTAGTGGGAAAATACAACCCAAAAGGCCTGAAGTCATTCTAAGGAAGGGTGATTCTGATGCTCCTAGACGAGACCTTGCTAACAGCAAAGGAAGTGAGCTTAAATTAGCCAATCTCTAAATCCCTGAATCTTAGGACAGGTTTTTAATCAAACTGTGGAGGAAGCACAACACCCATAGTGTCTGCCTATTTCTGCCAGAGGTTCCTGAAAGAATAAAAGTTTCTCATTATGGCATTAAACTCTATTTATTTAGTATTTGAAACATGGTGTACATTTATGAATTTGTATAAATATTTAGTACATCTAAAATCCACAACCAATAAACAATCTGTGCTTTCTTTTGAGTACAAGATTGGAGTTTACATCTGGATAATTTGGTGTTGTGGAGATCCAGCCTGTGAATCTAATCAGATTGCCTCACGTTACCATAATAACTGTGACAGAAGTGATTTGTTCCTTAAAAGGGCCATTTCTTGCCGAGGAAAAGCATCACACTTGTAACTAACAAACCAGGTGTCAAGGAAAGAAGAGAAACACAGCTGACATGATGAAAAACGTTCATGCAGGAGATCTCTGGAGATCCACGTCAATGTGTAGCAGACAGCACAAGCCACAAGGTAACAGACGAGCACTGCCTTTCAGAACCACCGCGTATTGTCAAGTCTCCACCCACTGGTGGGCTTCTGTCCAGTAAGAGCTGGTCCTCTGCTCAGCACACTTCTGCAGGTGCCCCTGAGGATCACAGCTGCAGCTCAGAAGTGCCAACCAGGCCCAGGGCTCTGGCTTCTTCTGGAGTCAGGCCACTCTTCAGGGTCCTTCGCACTGCCGTGGCACCCACAGATCACAGGCAGGGAGAGAAGAGAAGGAGGGGTTAGCAGTGAGGTAGCTGGAAGTCAGTATACCACTCACTTCTCCCTGAGGACCCACGGTGAATCTAGGGTGCCAGGGATGCTCTGTACCACCCTTTCTTGCAGAGAACATCTTGGGATTACAGTAGGCTCACCTGAAGATGGTGCTATCCTGGAGAGGGGAGAAGGGATCTAACAAGGAACTCCTGCGGGGTTTTGAAGAAATGGATACCAACTGCAGAAGGACAGTTGGTACATGGAGACCTGCACATGTGCCCAGTGTAAGGGCTGCAACAGTACTGGGGAAGTAACTGCAGAGAGGAAAACATGAGCTCCATTCACACCAATTGGGTAGAATAACCAGTGTACAGTAAGAAGTGCAGCAAGCCTGAACAATCCTGCAAATGTGCAGGAAGAGCAGTAGTAGCTGGAGATGACCAGAGACTCATGGAGTCAGGTATACCAGAACCCAGAGTGGGGACCACATCAGAATGAGTTTCTCTGTGTAACAGGTCTCAGTCTCTACCAAAAGGCCTTTAGAAACAATGGCTAAAATAATGACTCTTCGTGGAATCCATGTCAAGGAGCAAACTGACAGACTACTTCTGGGTGAATGTTCTCTGTGAAATACAGATGGCTCAAGAAAGCCAGTGGCCCACTGTCTTCACTGGCAGTCATCACTGGCATTTAGAGGGAGATTCATATTTAGCTGAGATACAGCTGTGTTGTGTTTAGCTTGGCAATATGAGTTTTTCCCCATTGTTTGGTATTGCTCAATTTTGATGTAAAAATAAAAGCCAGGGGCTGGGGATAGAGTTCCATGGCAGTGACTTAATCAGGGTTCTCAAACCCAGCTGGCTACTTATCCTGGAGAAGGTGAAATGCTGTGTTGTAGGCCTTCTCCAGGATAAGTAGCCACCTGGGTTTGAGAACCCTGATTAAGTCACTGCCACTGAACTGACACTAGGGAAAGCAAGACCTTAAGAAGGTTGTGGTAGCAGGGTTTGTGGTAGCAGGGTTATAGGCTTTGATTTTCAGCTAACTCAAAATGAAGTTAACTTGTCCCAAAATAGCCCTCAAGAACACTCATGGCTTCAGGGCTTTCTATAGGCGTTGGCCTGGCTATGGTTTCCTGGCTTAGCAGAACCCCAACAGCAATGCTTTCTTTCTGTAACTGGCTCAGTTCACATCCGGTACTCCTTAAGAATCTCTTTAGTTCCTAGGAAGGAACTGAATAGAAAGTAATTAGTGGAAATGCAAAAGCTAACTGCCTCCCATGAGACATGTTATGGGTGAAGCTTGGCCCGAGAGGAGAAATGAAACAGATGTTCAACAAATTTGGGGGAAGAAACCACATGAACCTGGGAAGTCTACACATGGGAAGGAAGGGTAGCTCAGAAATTCACTGACTCGGAGTTTTCAGAGATATTTCAAGTCCTCGCTAGGACAAAACTATCTCCCTCTTTCCAGATTAAGCCCAGCCCACCAGCTCTCTGGATGTCACAAGCATACAAGCCAAGAGCTATGCTAATCGTGCAGCCTTTGTGTGCACAGACACAGGCCTGTTATGGTAGCATCCTGGTGGCTGGAGGAAGAGTTCCTGATAGGTCTGGCCTCCTCCTCAGGGAGGCAGACAGTGAGAGGTGGGGAGCGAGGCAGGTGATACAGCCATCACAAACTGAGCAGGTCTCATTTCTGTGCAGGGAAGCACCTAGGCACCTGCAGGCAGTTTCAGGTTTGCACAAGCATTGGGTTCCTAGGGCATGGGTACAATAGAAACTGGACGGGAGGAAAGGAAGAGGTGGGGAGCTGTCACAGTGCCTCAGTAACCACCCACCACTATCCTCATTGTATCAAGAACCCAAGGCTCAGTGGGGCTGAGTAATTTATGTGGAATCACGTTCCCATTGGTGTTGTGTACATGTGTAAATTATTGAGTGTGGAAACAGAGTCCATTTAAACTCATTGGCAAAGACAATGAAATGCTGCAATATCCCATAAGGCAAGAGCTTGCCTTTCCAGAATACCCTCACAGAACTTTCTCTTTTGCTCTCAGAACAGCTCTTGGAAGCAGGAAGGACAGATCCTTGGGATTCCTCTTTTTATTACTTCTCCTTCCTTCTGAGCCTCTACTTAGATCACAGGTGTGTCTGCCACACAGCATGATGGAGGAGTGAAAAGCCAGCCTCCTCTTTCAATGTGCAAGTTCCCCAGTATGGGGCAGAGGGTGACTTGTCTGGAAACAAAAGAACCAGAGAGCCATTCACTGAAGCACTTCAGACACTCCCTGTGTCTGACACTCTGACCTGAGCCCGACTTTTAGATGTTCACCAGCTCAGAGCCCGGGCCTCTGGACCAGCCCTACTCTGAAGAACAGCCTGCCTCTGTGACGCAAGGAGTCTCCACCAGAGGTCATGGAGGAGGCCTCTCATTTTCTTCTGGGTTTTTTTAATTACCCTCCTGCCTATGTTCTTCCATGAGGATGGGCACCTCACCCGTCTTCAGAGGTAGGCCCATCTCCAGCGAGTTATTTGCAAAGCATTAGGTATTGAGTATACACTAAGGATAATATTGTTGACAAGAAGTTTCATGCAGAAACTTTTCCTTTCCTTTAATGTCTTACCTTGTTTTGTTGAAAGAGCATTTTTTTTTTTTAAATTTGAGACAGGGTCTCGCTTTGCAGTTCAGGCTGGCCCTAAGCTCACTATGTAACCCAGGCAAACCTTGAACTCAGCAATCCTCCTGTCTCTGCCTCCCGAGTGCTGGGATTACAGGCGTGAGCCACAAAAGAGCATTTTAAAGCCTTTGGCTTATGGCCATTAATAACTTGCCCAAGAGAAAATACAATTGGCTTAGGATAAAGAAGAAATATTTTTTTTAAATGCAAGGAAATTTTTCTTAAAAGGAATAGTAAAAAAAAAAATCACTTGGTATTTTTGAGTACCACTTTGGAAATGTAAAGACACATGATCTATGTTGCACAGTGATCAGGTATAGGGCTGAATCTAATATTTTGTGAGACACGTCACCTATTTTCTCCTGAAGTAGATTTAATTGTTTTGTTATGGTGGTGTGCTTTTGTTTTGTTTTGTGGTACTGAGGCTTGAGTCCAGGGCCTTCACATTCCTAACCCTTCTTTCTTCTGTTCCTGCCTTCCTCCCTTCACTTCCTTTCTTTCTTTAAAAACAGGGAGTCACTAAGTTGCTAAATTGTCCAGGCTGGGCTCAAACTTGCAATCTTCTTGCCTTAGCCTCCACGGCACTGAGATTATGGTTCTGTGCCACCAGACCTGGCTTCTGTAGTTTTTAGAATTCAACAATCTTCTGTCTAAAGGAAATTTTATGCTTATAGCAGACACACATGTGGAGGAGGTTGCCACAGTGAGGGATGGGCATCAGGGTGCACAATCAAAGAAAGTCCTGTTTCTTTCTCAGCACCCCTGGCATCTTCCCACTGAGCAACTATTCTCACAGAAGTGACCAACCTGAAGTGGGAGGTCACGTCAAAATGATGACATCTTTGCAGAAATAAGGTCCCGAGCCCAGCATTTCATGCCACGTCCCAGTAGGGCCTTTGACTTGAAGAGAAACTCAGCAGAAAGAAGGACACCTAACGTTCTCAGCTATCACAAGACCTGGGACCTCCTGGGCAAGATAAAATCTGAATGGGAGTCCCTAACCCAGGCTCTGTTCTTTAAGAGGCTGAGCTCCTAGTACACGAGGTAGACCGGCTGGGCAGACCCTCTTCCAAAGACATGTCTAAGAGAAAAAGGAATGAAAAGGAGGGAATGCAGGTTTCTTCTGCCCAGCTGCCACAGCTCTCCCTGTAGCATTAACTGGGAGGGACCCTTCAAATATTACTGAGCTTCAGCGTTTCTAGGCAAGGCTATCATCCAAAACACCTTAAAGACAGTCAGCCCTAGGACAAAACACATGCTCCAATATGATAAAAAAGAGAAGCTGAAACATGAGGGGGAAAAAAAGAACCCAAGAGCTTGTGAACACTCCCCCTTGGATCATGGTCACCAGCAAAATGGAAATATTTGGCTAAAATCTGGGGGCACACCTGGAATGGGCTAGAGAGACCACTTCACAGGCTAGAGAGAACCTGGACAATTTAAATATTTTACTAAATGAGATGCTGACTGATACTAGCTGGAAATGCATAGGACTCCACCATGGAACCTATAAATGGATTTAGATGCCCTTGGTAGGTCTCAATGATTGCGTACGTCAGGTGCTTGCATATGTTTAGACCTAGTCACCAGCAGCACACAAGAAACACATACCTAAGTATCTCTAAGGATTCTTGAGTGACTTGCAGGTCATACATTTCTAAGTTATAGGATGGATTCAGTTTATTTCCTGTACCAGCTGAACTATAATTATCTTTAGCAAAGTGAGTTATAATCTAACTATGCTGGTTATTATTCACTATTCACTTGCCTCACTGCCACTATTAAACAATCAAATAAAACATGGCACTGTTTCATGGTGAGGCCCAGACCACCAAATTTCACATTGATTTTGCACACTGATTCTTTTCCTTTAACCATCTGCAAAAGCTGGCATTTATCATCCATCCCTTTATACTAGAAATCAAAGTCTAACTTTTAGTTCTTAAATTTCTAATGCTAGTGCCATTACTAATAAATTAGACCAGCTACAGATAAACACTTACATGCAGATAGTGCTGTATTTGTTATGGTAACTGTGTCACAGAGAAAAATGTGTTTGGCTAAATAAAGTGAGTACACGGCTGTTTTGCATAAGATTGGAATGGAAATGATACCACAGGAAATTATTTTATATCAACCACACAAACAGGCTCTCTCTCTGGCCAGATTGAGGAGGAAAATTATGACTGTGTTATGGGTTCCCAATGACATTATCAGTCCAAGAATCTTGTTCCTTCTGGACCAGAGGGTGCATCCAATGCAGACGGGTATAACCTTGCTCTCTACGGACTGGCCAGGCCAATGTCTCATGCCATGTTCTTGCCTGAGGACCCTCGTCCAAACTTGTTTATTCCCTCCCAGGGTTCTCTCTGGCCTGGAAGCCTTTCTCCACCCTTCTTCCTATGTTCACTCCTAGTCCCTTCCCAGATCCTCCCCACATGAACCTTGCACTAAGGCTGCCCAAAGCAGTATGACCAGGAATTAACAGGTACAAAGCTGGCCATTTGGTTGCCAATTATGGAAGAAACAAGAAGAGAAAAAGGGTAAATACTGAAGATAATCTACTCAGCAAGCCTCTTACAAGTTTCATTTAAAAAGCAATTTAAGGAGAAAATTTCTTATGAAAAAGAGCAACAGAAAAATGGTCAAAGGATAAGGACAAATCATACAAAAGATGAGATGTCAATTGGAAGAGGCCCAACCTTTCTCATATGCGGGAAATATAAATTGAAATCATAAAGAAATACTATTTCACACCTTTTATATAGGCAAAAATGGAAACTGCTGCACTGGGTTGTATCAAGTGAGATCTGCCATGTAGTGCTCAGCTCGCGTGGACTAGCTTTTCTTTGGGAAAGAGCCTGTCACTTCAGGACACGGTGCTTTTGCTCCTGGCCCATTTGTCAAGTGCTTTTAAACCTTATTATTTATGTGAATTTTCTGGAGATCGTAAGTGTAAATTCTGAGTCAATTTGCCAGGAATAGGGCCCATGAATATGCATTTTGAACAAACTTCTGGAAGATAACTATGTTGCCTGAGACCCAGCTTTGTTTGAGAAGCAAACCCCTAGTCAAATTCTTACATGGGCTCATGAAGGCACAAGCAAGGAATTCACAGTGGCACAGGGGATAGAGCAACGCATCAAAAACTTAATTGTAAAGGCCTTTGAGCCAATGCTGTTGGAAACCAGAATATGCCCTGAAAGGTGGAGAAAGTTGGTGTACTTAAATGGTAGTTTCCCATTTAAGTAATAGAGGGATTGTAGGGTAGGGCACCAGAATATACTGGAAAGAGTCTACCTCCTAGTGTCACTATTTCCCAAGGGTCAGGGACCCAGGCCTCATCCCTCCCAGTGAGGTTCTCAAGCTGTTAGTTCAGATGAGCTAAGATATCTGCAATTTAGATATCTCAGCAGAATACTGTAGTGTGCATCCATGGCTGAGAGCTATAGCTCAAGAGTTTTGTTATTTCAAGTGAATGCCAAGGACCAGCAGCATCATCCTCACGTAGGTACTCATCAGAAACGGATTATCAGCCCATCCACTGCATTGAGAATCAGACCTCAGACTCCACACCTCCACCCTTACACAGAGCTATTTTACTTTCTGTGGAAAGTTCCCATCAGAAACTAAAGCAAATCGGGTAGGAGGAGCAGCGTCTGGGAGGCTGCAGGAATCTGTTTTAGCATTCTTTACTCTGGAAATAAGCACAGCAATGAGTCAGGGTGAACCACAAGTATCAACATACGCAGCCCACACCCTAGTCACCTCTGTGTGACTCTCACCAGTGGAACAAGCCGAGGGTGCCCTGCATTTGAGTTATTACAGAAACCCCTGCTGGCCCACGGTCACTTTCCCCTCACTTTTGGGATCCAGGTCAGGGGTGGGCAACCAGGCTCCCTTTCCTCCTCCACAGCACCCTTATTCTCAAAGGCAAAGTTGGTGGAGAGTCAAGCTCTCTGTGAGAGACCCAGCACCAGTGAAGTCTTGGGATACACTTGAAACACGTAGGGCCACAGCTAGTGCAGCCAAATGTCAAAGATCCACAGGGATCCTTCTCCCCACACAAAGTGGGAAGTTAGCACAGCCCATTGGCACAGTGTACCAACAAAGGCAACAGCACGTCCATCAGGTCAGGGGACAAGTGGCAGATGAAGGTACAGGCTAAAGGGAAAAAAATAATCACTTTGATTTCATTGAATCCTCTGGTGGAAAAAGTAAAACACTGAGCAGCCTAGGCTGACATGAGCTATTTTAAGTGTCCTGAGGACCGTCACTTACTACCCTGCTCTTCACCTGTGATGTGTTGGACTGTGGTAAACCCTGGAGGGATTCAGTCTCCAGCCCTGCAAGGGGCCCCTGGGTGAAGGAGACAGGCAGGCCCTAGCAAAGCATTTGCATGGCAATCAGCAGTGAGCTCCATTGTGACCATCACTACATACCAAGGTCATTCAAAAACCTTTCAGACCTTCCTGGGGACAATGTATGAACTGAGAGAGGCCTTGACACAAATATCAATACACCAGACAGGCACAGCTGTGAACTTTCTCCTCCACAAGGCCAACACAGAGAGTGGTGAAACCTTCTGTTGAATAGTGGAGGGGACACCCCAGGCAGCCACTCAGGAGGGCCTTTCTGAGTCACACAGAATGGAAAGAAAGTGTCCATGATGGCTGAAACCCTCACGCCCCACCAAAAGCACTCACGAGATTTGCGGTTGGCCCGAGATCGCTTCCTCTCCCTTGGCACCACTCGCTGACTGGGCACTTGGGTGGCCGACTTGACGATGCGGTCCATGATCTCATCAGCTGCATCGTCTGTGACATTGGGTGACTCATCAGTTCCCATAGTCCATGAACTAGTGGATCCTGAAAGATGAAACAACCAGAGTGCAACACGCTCAGAGAAGGAAAAACACACCTAATTGTTCTCCCAAGAAGCGGAGATCTATCCACAAAGGGTCCTGGCAAGCCCAGAGTGAGAGCCTTGGAGTTGGTGACACACGCAGGCTGCCAGCCTTTGCCATCTGTGATTGTGACCCTCCAGGATCTGCACAGACCTGGAGTGGGACACTTATTACACTAACCTGTAACACAGTCATGGTTTTGTCTTCACCTGCCAGGTTTTGTGACAACCTAGTGGGAGATGACCTATGTTACACCCTGCTGTATGCACCCTCGATACCCAGCAGAGTATATCCAGGAACATACAGAGACCCACAGACGGGTTTACCAAGTCAGCTCTCTATTAATGGTTGCACATACTACTGAATGTCAAGTAACCCTAATAGCATAGGTTAAATAGAAACCAAGGGATTTTGTGATGTTTATTATTGGGTTACATAGCTTGAAAAACTGTAACAAGATTGCCTTCTTCAGCCAGTAAGGGAAATGCTGACATAACATGTTTTTCAACATTCACCTACTTCTTGACCAGAAAATTGTGCTCGTAAATAACTATATGCTAAGACAGTCCAAGTCCTCCATCAAGGGATCTCCTTGTAGACAAGTAAAAAGAAACCATCATCAAAACATGGGAATGTGTGTTCACAAGTCATATCAAACACTGACAAATTAATTTTATACATCCAGAACTATGCCTTTGTAATAGATCAATTTCTTTGTGAAATCCTTTGTATGTTTCTGAATATGTTTCTACAGGAGGAAAGATGTTTATGTTCCAAACTGTTTATTCCACTGCCCACAGTCTATCTTACAATACATGTATAATTTTAAAAATGTATAGATTAGAGTTGTCAAAGTAACTGTGGACAGAGCACACATATGCCCTACCTCCCTGCCACCTAAGATCCAGCTGAAGTAAAAGAACAACCAGCTTTTCCCAGTTCAAAGGAAAAATGTTTAAAATGATTTTTTAAGTGTTTAAGCATTATTCATAACTTAGTAAACACTTAAAAATTAGTTCTTCTGTTCTCTGGTATGAGAAACTGATGATGTTAATGAGTTCTAGAATGTATGGTTATTATGAATGGAAAATATTCAAAGGGAAATGGGATGGAGGGGTGAATAATGAAGGGTAAAGAAAAATGTGATGGTAATAAAAAAGGGAAATAAAACTTATGTATTTAGGGGGTGGGGATTGTGGAGTAGGTAGGGGAACAGGAAAAAATGAGAATTAAATTGTATCATATACTGGTACAAATTCCTAATATTGAGTGTGATCATGATATGCTGTGTATATACAATGTACCAATAAAGATAAAAATTTTTTAAAAATTAGTTCTCCTTTTGTTTTGTTTTGTTTTGTTGAGACAAAGTCTCACTTTGTAGTTCAGGGTGGCCCTGAGGTCACTATGGCCCAGGCAAGCCTTGAACTCAGCAAACCTCCTGCCTCTGCCTCCTGAATGCTGGGACTATAGGCATGAGCCACCATGCCCTGCTTCTTTGTTATTTTTTTTAAGTTTTGAGGTTTACAAGCATCTGATTGGTAATGCACAAACAAAGAAAAAACAAATTGATAGTTTGGAATAGTGGGTCACAGTTGGGTAATGTTCAAATTACTGGCTTGAATATTTCCTACTTTTTAGGGAGAATTCCAGAACTGCGTGTATGTGACACCCATGGCTATAAGATAACATTTCCCAATGACATTTTTGTTGTTGTTGTTGTTGATATAATTCTTAAAACTTTCTTTGCTTACCTTTTTTAAAATTTCTGTCTACAGCACTGGCACGTTCAGAGGCCATAAACTACAGTTTCCTTGCTTGTTCCTAAGGATACTTAATCCATTTCCCTTATCAGAAAGTCATTTTATCACAATACAAAATCTTTTTAAAAATAAGCTTCTCCAAGAAATGAAAATTTGAGAGGTTGCTACTGAGTTTTCCTGGACTCTCAGGATGATCTGGATATTGTAACTGGAGATGTGAGGCCTCTGATGTCACAGCTGTCCAACTGAACCTGCAGAGCCTTTGCGACAATGACCGTCTTCAGACTGGAGCGATCAATGGCACAACTGGATTGTACCCAGTAGTTTCCAGTTTCCCATTTACCTACTTTTTCACAACCCGATATCTTGTCTTGAAGTATTAACTACCTTTCCAAACACACACACACACACACACATGCACACACACACTTAATCAGCTCCATCAGTTACACTTGCTCACAATACCGCTTCAGAGCACTGAGCCATAGATGAAGGACTTGTCTGATCTTCCCGCTTATAATTACCTATATTTCCCCAGAGCTCTGCTTTCAATGTAATTGTCAAGAAAGGCTTAAAAGGAACATTTTATATTAGGTTCAAAGTTGTCAGACTCAGTTTTGTGATGTCTTCATTCCTGCTTCTGCTTCTTCTTCCATCTCTTCTTAGAAACTGTCCTCACTGCCTGATCACTATCTATTCCCTTTCTTCTTAATCACCTATATATTCCTCATTTGGGAACTTCTGCACTCACATGCAGCCATCTGGGGAATACTGAGCATATCACTTGCACACCCCAGAGTTATACTCCTCATCTTAGTCTCTGAAGTATTATCAAGAAAGACTGTTATATGTGCTGAGATGCAGCAGAGAGGATAGAGAATTCTAGACAATAGCACAATTTTATTTTATCTTCATTTTCTAAAGATATTTACACGGTAGCTTGAATGATAACACTTTATTTTCTCCTTTTAGAGCTCTAACCTGTACAGTCTACAAGGAAAAATTACATCAAAATAAATATGACAAATTCCCAAAATAAATAAATATTTCTATTATCTTAGCAAAACAAATATGTTTGCTTTCATTTCCAGAAAACAGTTTCTCTGAGGATAAAATTCGAGGTTAGAGGCAGCTTAATTATGCCTTTCTATTT
The DNA here is from genome assembly GCA_004025085.1 of Thryonomys swinderianus. NCBI lineage: Eukaryota > Metazoa > Chordata > Mammalia > Rodentia > Thryonomyidae > Thryonomys > Thryonomys swinderianus. The sequence goes on along the minus strand of PVIC010014760.1, from coordinate 12,530 downwards.
TCTTTTTTTCTGGTTCCAATTTCTACTGAAAAGCTAGCAATCATTAACACTGTTGGCCCTCTGTTACAGATATTTTGTCTTTATTTTTGTGTTTTAGTAGTTTGCCTATGATATGATTCTCTTTGTATTTATTCTACTTTGATTTAGTAAGTTTCTAAAATATGTGGGCTAATATTTATCAGTTTGGGAAATTCTCAGGCATTATCTCTTTAAATATTGTTCTTACCCAACTCCAGTACTCCAACTGTACATGAGGCCACTTGATGGTGTCCTGTATCTCTCTTACACTTTGCTCTATGTTAGTTTTTACCAAGCTTTAGTATATATACTTCCTACTAACCTGTCTTTGAATTGATTACTTTTCTGTCTTTGCTGGCAGCAGTCTATTAAACCTATCAGCTGAGCCCCTTATTTCTGCTATCTTATAGTGCTAGAATGTTTAATTATTTTTATAGGTTCTAATTTTCTATTGAGATCATCCACCTTTTGTCTTATTTTTTAAATTACCTTTGTAATTGTCAGGTGAACTTGACTACATTGCGGCATCTGCGTCACAAAGAGGTGCTACTATTCTCTATTTACTCTTTTCAGTCACGTTGACATTCTTTTCTCTTGATTTGTAATTTTAACTGTGCCCTTACATTTGCATATAAAAGAATATAGAGACTGAAGTCCTATTATTTTTCCTTCTTAGTCCTTTCCCTGACCTCAGTTAATAGATACAGAAAGGTACAGAGCTAGGCTGAGACCAGATGCTAATTTTTTTTTTTTTTTTTTGACACAGGGTCTGGCTTTGTAGTTCAGGCTGGCCCTGAGCTCACTATGGTGCCCAGGCAAGCCTCGAACTCTTATTTGCTGCACCAAATAATCAAAGATTACACTTCTGTGATGTGTAAGGTAATCCACAACTTAGCTTACCTGATATGATAATTGCCAGCATGATTACTCCTAACATTCTCTTTCATACTCCACAGAGATTATGTGATTTCTTTCAGCTGCATATATACTGTGTGCTAAGTAATACCAAAAGAAGAAAGCCCATCTCATCTTCAGCAATTTATCTTCTTCAGGAGGCCTAAACTGGGCCTGCCTAGACAGCCAGAGAAGGCTTGGAAGTGGTGGTATTTCAGAGGTGAATGGGGAATGGACAGCCAAGATAGAAGGGCATTCCCAGCCAAGGGACCACCTGAGCAGCAGAGGCACCGAGGGTGTGCTGAAAAGGATGATCCCAGCCACATGGGAAGGTGAAAGCCAAGTGTAGGACAATCCCACCCTAAGTGCTGTGATCCTCAGACAGTGTGGATAGTGGGTTTCATCCTGCACTGAGGAACTGTGTGGTTGACATGGTGTTCAGACTAGACCAGGGAAACATGAACAAACATTCTCAGGTGTAACATGCGTCCTAATTTTTAATTACACTTAAAAATCCCTTCTAATTATAAATCAAATCCAGAAACTCTTGTCTGTGTTTACCATTTTGAAGTCTTATTTTTTTTTCTATTTCAAAAGATGTAAGGGGCCGGAGATTTAGCTCAGTGGTTCTGGCGCCTGCCTCGCAAGCGCAAGGCCCTGAGTTCGATCCCGGTAACCACATACAACGCTGGGCATGGTGACTCACGCCCACCAGCGATCAATACCACATACCACAGTTCTGGGCCTGATGGCTCATGCCTGAAATCCCTGCACTCAGGAGGCAGAGGCAGGAGGATTGCTGAGTTCAAGGCTTGCCTGGGCTACATAGTGAGCTCAGGGCCAGCCTGAACTACAAAGTGAGACCCTGTCTCAAAAAAAAAAAAAAAAAAAAAAAAAGATGTGAAAAAAGGAACAAAGGGCAGTGTTTTAATCCAGGGAACAAGGTACACCTTTTTTGTAAAGCAACTTTTTAGGTTTCTGCAGACCCAGGAGTTTCTCACAATGGTTCAGCTCTGCCACTGTCATGAAAACAGCCACAGGTACCATAAAAATGAATAAACGTGGCTGTACTCCAAGAAAATTTTATTGACAAAATAGATGTTGGACTGAATCTGACTTGCAGATTACAGTTTGTGGACTCTGGCTTTAGTCTATGAGGATCCACTCACCATAAGAGTTCTTCTCATGTAAGGAAATTTGGACTTTTAGACATGTTTTTGAGATGAAGCTATTGAAGCCAGGTTATAATGGGGTAGTAAAGGAAGCTGTTCAGGTTGGCACGGAAATCCCGAGGAGCTCATGGCCCTTCACATCTCCTCACTGGACACCATAAACTGCAGTCTGTGATGGGCTCCCCGGCTCCCACAGAGTGGTCAACCCAAGAAGATGAGCCCACCGCCCAGGATTACCTCTGCTTGCTCGGCTGCGTGTGCGGATTCCCAGAGCTGGGCTGGAGTCCTCCACAGAGGGTGAGGAGGTCTTTAGCACGGCCTTCATGTTCTCGTGCTCAGCTGCATCCTCTGCATAGCTCAGGCCCTGCAGCTGGCTCGGTGGTGCTGAAGAACTGCTGGAGAACTTGCCTGACTGCAAAACCAGAGGAAAAGAGTTAGGGGGAGACGCCTTAAGCTGAGAGAGGGCCGGAGATTTAACTCAGTGATTCCGGCGCCTGCCTCGCAAGCGCAAGGTCCTGAGTTTGATCCCTGTAACCACAAAGAATGCTGGGCGTGGCGACTCACGCCCACCAGCAATCAATACCACACACCACAGTGCCGGGCGTGGTGGCTCACGCCTGTCATCCCAGCACTCAGGAGGCAGACGCAGGAGGATTGCTGAGTTCGAGGCTTGCCTGGGCTACATAGTGAGCTCAAGGCCAGCCTGAACTACAAAGCGAGACTCTGTCTCAAAAAAAAAAGAAGCTGAGAGAACATTCAGCTAAGGAGAACTTTCTCTGTTGCTTGTATATTCTACAGATGCATTAACTAGTTTGACAGTCACTGGAGTCTGTCAACTAATAACAAAACATCTCTCCATAGGGAGATGTATTAGCAGAAAGAGACGCTACTGGCCCCAGAAGAACCTCTTCCCATCCACCGGTTCACTTAGATTCCCCAGTACATACCAGCCAGAGGTGACTGACAACTCTGGGAAGAGCTAGAAAAACAGATTTAAACCAGGCATGGTGGTATATGCCTCTAATTCCAGCCACTTGGGGAGCCGAGGCAGACGTCTGAGGCCAGTCTAGACAATTTAGCAAGATCCTACCTTAAAATAAAATAACAAAGGGCTAAGGATGTGGCTCAGCAATCCTTGGATAAAATCCCCAGTATGAAAAAAAAAATCAGATTTGTCTTAATATGAGAACCAAAATAATGCTTATCAAATTTGTTGAGGTTTATTTTTCAAATTTAGTGTTAGAATGCACTTATATTTTTCATAAATATCACTTAGAGTGGTAGAATTACAAAAGTAGGATTTAGTCTCAGAATCATATGTTAAGAACAGACAGTGGTTCCTTCCAGTCTAGACCATCTCACTTTATAGAAAAAGAAACTGAGGCCCCAAGAATAAGTGAATTGCCAAAGACCATGACTTGGTTAGTGTCGAGGTGCAGAACAGAACAGAACAGACCATACAAATCCACCAGAAATTGAATTGAGTAACACTCACTACTTTGGGTTATTTCAAACTTTTAGTTATTTTGTAAGTTTCGCAAACCAATGAAGATTTCCTATAATTCTATTGGAACTAAAAGTCAGGGCATATATGTTTTAACAAAGTTGCCAGAACACTGTATGAACACAAAGCCAAATATTTGGATGAGGAACAACTAGGTGAACATTTGGAAAGAACAGCTCCACAGAATGCTGGCTTCCTCTTTTCCTCTGGAATCACAGCTAAGGTGACACAGCCTGGGACACATCTATGGCTTGCTCTATCTATACTGCTTCTGCCTCTCTTTCTAGGGCCCATCAGCCCAGCTGGGCCTCTGGTTCTTGCACCTGTGCCCAGGTTCAGGGGAGGAGCCTTTGCCCTCCCTGTACTGGACTCAGAGTGGTTCAGGGATGTCACAGGAGCCAGTCAGAGAAAGCAGAACCTATCAGAGGCTCCTGGGCTCTGTGCCACTTCCTTCTTCATTTCCTTTCTGTAGAATGTGGTTCTCACATTTGAGTTGACAAAAGGCTCAGAAAATGGGAGCAGAAGGAAAATTACTTGTCCGTGTTTTCAGGGGAAGGGAGTGGTCTGCTGAACCGGCCACTGGTGACAGGACTATTGATGACCTTAGCCTAGCGACAGCTTGGGAAATAGAGTTAACCTTTCACTCCTCATCAGGCAGTTAGTGATCACAGGAAAATCAGCCAGAGAATGTCCATGCTTGGCTTAAAGCACTGAGTAGTGCTGACACTCCATGCTGATTATGGGAGGTTAGATTTACAGCATTCACAATAGGAAGGTCAAATGCGGTGTTCTTTATGTTTAGAGTCATACCTCAATTTCATCCTCGTCATCAGTCTACCCGACAGGACAGGACAGGATAGGACAGAACAGGACAGGACAGGACAGAAAAGACAGAAGGATTCTTAGAAGGCACAGAAGTCAGCACAGATGAGATAATCTTAACATTACATCACATTCCAAAAAAAGAAATGACCACCACAACCAGGGTATACCCTTTGCTCTGGGAGCTGCCAGGCCCTGCTCTATTGTCTTCTATTGGGCACTTTCTCCTAGACCTCCAAGGCCATCCCTGAACACAGCGAGGAGGGACTTGTAAGGCTTCAGCCCAATCCCCAAAGACTGACCATGAGGTCAGTAATCAGCACACCTGGTTCCCTGACCTCTACTGACTTCACTCCCTGCCCTGTCCCCTCTCATCAAGGGGCCAGACTGGACAAGTAGAAAATCACCAGGCAGAATGCATCCTATTACCGTCTCTTCCCCTCTTTACACAATCTCATTTGTCCTCCATGGTGGCCACTGGAATGGAGTCTGTGTTCTCTTAATTACCTTAGATAAATATAAGTGACTTTCAAATATCCTTTTCCTAAAAATAAACTGAGAGTGAAAAGTCACGGCACTCTCTTGATTCAACCCAATTCAATTTAAATATTTCCACACAGATTACAGGCCAGGTCAGCAAACCAGGCACATTTTTGTTTATTACACTCTCAAATGTTAAAGTGACAAGCTGTTTCCAGTGTTGCACACTGCTCTCCCCCAGCCCGCACTGTGATGAGAAGCAACAGTCCCATCCTACTTTCTGTCTAACCGTATATTTATATAACGAGGATGACAAATATCTTCTTCAGCACATAGCACCTGGGCAAAGTGCTACTTATAGAAAATCCACAGGACACTGGATGTTGCTAGAAGAAATGATCAGTTCTTTCCTGCAGAAGAGGAAGCCACGGTAGGGAGAAGTCAAGGCTCTCACACTGAGCCCCAGTGCCCTCCACTGTGGTGTCCTGGGATTCACCAGCCCGAGTTCTCCCACCCTTCTTGGATGAGAATGGCAGCAGAAAGGGCCCTGCTTGCCTTGTATTGCTTTGTCTATCTCACCATTGAGAACTGGAACCAGTTTAGAGAAGAAAGATGAGGAATGATTTTCTTTTGGACCCTCCCCAGGCAGGACCCATGGCTGCCCAGAAAGAAAGCCTATTGTGTGCTCAGGAGCAGCAATGGCAAAAAAGACAGCGTATTCCCAGGCTGATTCTAGAAAGGCAGTCTTGGGGCTTACCCCGGACTTGTCATCTCTGTTTAATTGCTATCACTTCCATCCTCATTTATTCAGCACCTACATGAAAGTGACTCCCTATGGTTGTCATCCAAATCTCTTCTAGCTCCAACGTTTGGAGCCCCATGATTCCAAGTCTTTGTCTGGCTTTGGTCTCAGTGGTTTTAATTGGGTGTGTATCACTTTTAATTACATGGAGACATCCTTGGAGAGTAAGCTTATCTTTTATTATGCTCTTCTTTAGTGCCCACTGCAGTGGTGGGCACATACTGAACATCCTACCAAGAGTGGGAAACTGAAGCCTATGCTATGCAATGGTGACAATATCTTAAAGTTTCAGCAGATGGCAGTCTTTCCACATAAATAATCCACTTTGGCCTCCAAAACCATTGACTAGGTTAATAATGAACCCTGAAGAAACCTGTACTCCTTATATTTTAATGAGTTTAAATTTTTAAAAATCAAGCTCTAGAAACGTTTATCTCTGTCTATGTCTCAGAAAGCCAAATGTTTCCAGAGAAGCGCAGAATTTAAAAATTAGTGGGATCTGTTGAAAAAAACCTCAAGAATTTGGCAAGAAATTTTGATGTGTTCTCATAACTGTACACATACTGTGCTTGTGATTTTCACCCTCCAATGTGTCTCATTTCCACAAAAACAAATTATCTCCTTAAAAATTTTTTAAAATAATACTTTGGAACAAAACACAGGCCATAGTTTGACTCAAGTGGACTCAGTCTGCTTCCTCAGTCTCCCATGAGCTAAAGTCCATGTTGAACCTGATTTCAGGAGACAGAAGCCTCTCAGTGATGGCATGCAGACCTAGCAAGGGACATAGAAAGGAGAAAATGGCCTGGTCCACCCTATGAGTCCAGAAAACTCTGAGGAAATGAGAAGGCTTGGACTGATCAGTTCATGGCTCTCCTTAGAGTTGCTTTGAACTACAACACAATTTCTCAGGTTTCCATGTGAAGGCAGAATCCTCAGGAAGGTGGATTCTCAGAGTAACTATGCTCCTGTTCTGCTCACATGGACACACCTGTGAACACAAAAAGCCCCCTCCATGAAGACCTTAATTTTTCTTCCTCCCCAAAGACATCTACCTAACTTGAGTTTAACTAAAATTTAGCTTTCTGGGGTGATAGTCCTCTCTAGGGCCAAATCCTTTCTCTTGTTCCATTCACTGTACCTCCAGAGACTCATGTGCTGCTGAGATATATGCATAGGTGTGAGAAGTTCATGGGTACCAATCTAAACAATGAAAAAATATCATATTGAAGAGGCTTCAGCAGGTTCTAATATGACCTAATGGTATCAAAGAAAATGAATTTATTATTCTTGAGTAGGTTCAATTAAGAATAAATGTAAGGAAAAGAGAATTTCCAGGAAATTCCTTTCCTTTGTCAGGACTAAACTTAGATTTTACTAGTAAAAGGGCAGCTGTGTGAAATATCAGTTTGGTTTGCATGTTTCCTGACAGTACAACAGAAAGAGGAACATGCTCTAGGTACTCTGTACATCTCTGGCATCTGTGTACTCCCTGCACCCCCTGCTTACTGAACACTTTCCACGTGTGACTCCACTACACCAGGAATGGGGCAGGCTCAGGGATGACACTGTGGAGACAAAGAGCCCAGGATTAGGAGAGACACTGGAAGTGTTTAGCGAACCTCAAGTTACTGTAGGGAAACTTCAGGACTCGCTGTCCTTTGGGATCTCTTCCCATCTTGATATTCTGTGATTCAAGGGACTGCCATGGACCCAGCAGTTTATGTCGGGGACTAACTGCATCGGTTCCTCTATTCATATGACCCAAATGGATGATCCTTGTATCAGCAAATCAGTTATGTAACAGTGTTGTGATTACACTCCTGAATCAATTGCAAATCAATATATTTGTCTGCCTATGATCAGTAGTGTTACTTTTGATGTTTTTCTTCTCTTGATTTTACTGAGTATTTATGTCATCAGCATCATAGGACATGTCAATTTGGGTTACACATTATTCCTCAGCCACATGATCTTAATTTTCTATGACCTCAGTCCTTGTTTGTTACACAGTAGATTTTCACAGAAACTGTAGAAGAACAGTTTGAAAGCATCTTTGAAAAGAAAGAATTTCCCCCAAAATCAAGTTCCCAAGCCATGTGAGGCTTTATAGCTGATACTACTTTCAAAATAAATGATATAAAGAGACTGATTTCATGAAACTTACATCAGTGATCATCTTTCCTCTGGTCTTATTTCTCTCTCTGTGGTTGGCTCGTTTCTGTTTCTGTTGCAAAACCCTCTCCCTGGTGGTGCGATATTCTAGTGCAAATTCACTAATGATCCTGCAGAACTTGTTGATGTTCACTTCTCTGATTGCATAAGGTGGATGGCCCATAAAGAGCAAAAAGGAGTGGAATCTGCAAGGGGAAAACAGTCATGGCAATGATTTCACTTTTAAGGAACAAAAATGCTCTAAAATCTTTCCATAGGAAACCAGTGAGCCAAGCTTTCAGTGGGAGGACATTGTTCTTCATTCTTAGTGCTTTGAGTTTCAAGAATCTTAAGTTAAAATGAAAACAAAAGTTCAACTCACCTTTTCATTGATGGAGGTTATGTCTAGGGAAGACTGTAAGAGATTAATTTTGGCTTACCTAGGTTTTAACATTTTTCTATGTGGATATGTAAAGCTTTCTATAAAAATGATAAAATATTCTTAAGGAAATTATTGCACAGTTTTTAGATAACACAAGAATAGAAATAAAAAGTTAGAATTGCATTAATGATTCTATTTGTTTAAAAGTTCTGTAAAGTGCAGAATTTAATTATCAGGAAATGGAATAAAAGTAGAAACCAGAAGGAAATCTTTATGTGGAACATGCAGTATTATATAAACTTCTAAACAAAAACTTTTGGTTTTGATCATTCGAATTTGTACAGATAGAATATGGGTGTTGTTTAATGAGGAGCACTAAATAATTCTTTTTTCTGAAAAATAGAGTGTACAATTTTTATTTAAAGTAAAGCGGACTGAAAAAATGATGTTCTTTAGTTCTTAGTTAGCCTGGTTTTTGATCTGTAATATAAGAAACTTCATAAGGTCTTATAAATAAACAAATTGATACTGAAGAAATAAAAGGGCTATGGAAGGAAGAGAAAACAATTAAAATGTGTTATGTACCTGTGCCAGCTCTCTAGAGTGAATATAGTTATTATGCACTGCAAACATGGTCTCATAAAAGTTTTTAAAAATGCTAGCAAAACTTACAAAATTCTTTGACAGAAACAAGTATAAGTCTTCATGATTTGGGGTAGTGTTTTCTTAAAATAGATACTGAAAGCATAAGCAACCAGTAAAAAATAGGTAAGTTGAACCTTACCAAAACTGAAAACTTTTGTGCTGCAAAGGACATTATCAAGAGTGACTAGACAAACTAGAATGAGAGAAAATATTTTTGTTTTTTTTGTTTTATTTTGTTTTGTGGCATGGGGGATCTAAAAGAGAAAATATTTGTAAATTACATGTATGATAAGGCATTTGTGTTTACAATCTACAAAGAAATCTTACAATTCAATATTGGAAACACAAATAAATGGACAAATGATTTGAACAGACATTTCTCCTAAAAAGATAAAGACAAATAACCAAGCAGTTCATAAAAAGATGCTCAACATTATTAGTCATTAGGAAATTGCAGAACAAAACCTTAGTGAGATGCCACCTCATGCTGACTAACATGTCTAGAATCAAGAAGACAAGAATGAGTGTGTTGGTGAGAATACGCAGAAATTGGAACTCTCTTACTTTTCTGGTAGGAATAAAAAATGGTTGACCTGCTATGGAAAATATACTAGCAGTTTCTCAAAGAGTTAGATACAGACCTAACATATGACCTGGCAATTTTGTTCCTTTGCATAAGTTCAGAAAGAAATGAAAATATTTGTACACATGAAACTGCCTTTGTAAATGTTCATACCATCGTCATTCAAAATAGCTAGAAAGTGGAAACAACCCAAATGTTCATCAGCAGATGCATAAACAAAACATAAGGCCATGCATGACCCACCCCACTACCTCTGTGACTTCATCTCTTGTGATTCTAGTTACTCCAGACTCCAGGTTACCCCTTTAATAAGCTCATCTCAGGGCCTCTGTCCTTATGTATTATGTAGGAAACCCAGTGGGCAAGAAAATGACAGTCTGAGGGCTAACAATGGGGTGAGGAAGCTGAAGCGGGTGCTACACAGACATCATAAGCCTGCTGAAGGTACATTCCTGGATCTTTGTTGTGTCTGCAACATTTTTGCCATAGAGAGCTGCATGGATAGTGCTTTCTTGTTCTACAGGTGTCTACCCTCCCAGAGAAGCCCTCTTTGGCTACCTCATGCAAAACAGCACCTTCTTGTCTTTTGGCTTTCTATTTATAGTGGAGATGTAGCTTAGTGATAAAGAAGTTACCTAGGATGCCCAGGGGCCTAGGTTTGATCTGTAGCACAACCAAAATAAATAATTATCCCTCTTATACTCTAACTTGTTCTTCTTGGTTCTTACTGCCAACTAACATTATATGTTGCATATGAAATATATGGAAATTTCAAACCTAATACATAACTTGGAAATGTGATTCAAACGTATATTCTACAAACAAGGGAACAAATAACAAGCTACAAGTAAAATTCACATCTAAAAAAAGATTCAGATATATATAATTTGAAAAGAGAAAAGCCATGCATTCTTTTAGAAAGACAAAACAGGTATGACTTTGAGGGAGTAAAACACTTAAGGAACTTTTTGTTAGTTAACATTGTCACTTTCAGAAGACGTGACACAAGATCTATGGTTACGGAGGGGCTGGCTTCCCTCTTCAGCACCTCAAGAAACAAGCTGAACATCTTTGATTTGTTTCATTATCCACTTTTGCTCAAGGGTATTATTCAATGGGAGCCCACAGAATTTAGGAGAATGGAACTCTGGTCTGGCATTTGTCTTGCCTTAACTCCTTAATTCTTCCACTATAGTCCACTAACTCCCCTCCTACCTTTCACCAGGTTGGAGAGTTCAGCAATGACCTTCACAGTGTACTGTAACCAAATGATGCTGTGGGAACAAGTGAGTTTACATGTCTACAGAGTGGATTATGCTGTTAGGACTGCAAGATATTAAGGAAAAGTTAGCATACAGGTTCCCACGTTCTAAACAAGATTTTCTAAGCCAACCAATAGTGTTGAAGGCCAAGTGTTAACTAAAGCAACACTTCTTACAGTGTTCTGATCTGAAGCTTTTACATGTAGGCTGATCTGCATAGTCAACATGACTACACAACACAAGTTATCAGGCCCTGACCTTCCTGGGTCTGTTTCCAATGTATAAGGTAAAAGGTAGATGTGGGATTACTCCTGGGAATGTTGGCATGAAGGAGATGGAAAAGTTACTCAAAGCAAATAGGGCTGCCAATTGTCCATCTCTATCCCAACAAAATATTCCTGCTTTAATCAGTTCTCCAATAGAACTCTTGTTAAAGACTTTATTTGAACCCACAGGCATGCCCAACCTGTGACCCACAGGCTATGTGCTCTTTTAAAAACATCAATCAATCTATCTATCATCTATCTATCTATCTATCTATCTATCTATCTATCTATCTATCTATCTATCTATCTATCTATCATCTATCTATCTATCTATCTATCATACTATATATTTTATATATGGCCCAACACAGTTTCTCTTAGCTCAATGCAGCCCAGGAAACCTGTGATAGGTGTTCTGGGCTGGCTATCACTTGGTATCTTCCCCCTGGCCCTTCAACTTTTTCTAGCCAGCAATGAGTTTCTGGCCTTTCAGGCAGGTTGAGCTATCATCCAAGTGACCAGTCTAGATGGAACAATTAGAGCATATTTATCTTAGGGAATAGATTTATCACCAAAATGAGATTTCAGTCTGTCTGGGATAAAATGATTAATAATAAATTTTACAAGACTCTGTTAAAATTGTTTCATTTTCATGACATCCCAAATGGAAATTATTTGTGTAATTTGTTTTGCTTTTTAAAGCTGGGAATTTCTTGCATCATACGAAGTATCAAGGGTCAAACCAACTCACATTCCCTGCTTCCCCTTTTTAACCATGTTAAAAGCAGAGTGTACTTTACTTTTAGCAGGATATTTAACAAAAAGACCCAGAGAACAACCAAAAGGTCAGTTGGGGGGTTTATAGTTGAATCACTCAATTCCAAAAGCATTGCTTATTGGCTAGTAATCAACCTAAGGGAAGATTTTGTGCCTTATCTCTGTCCTATCCAACATTTAAAAACTACTCCCTTTTTCTTTGCATTGTATATCAAAACCCAGGAAGTAAGATTATTATCAAAGCAGCAAATGACATAGGCTGGAAGGGGGCTCATGTGCAGATAAGAGAATCAGGTTTTTCAAAGTCCTCTTAGGGCTTAAGAAAGGAAAAGAAGGAAATAAGGAAAGAAAGGTGGAGGAGGGGTAAAGTTAATATTCCAGAAATAATAGCTTTACAAGAATTTGATAGGAAGGATGGAGACAGAGGGCTCCACTAAGACAGCCTATAATGAAGCAAAGGAGTATAAATGGTGGCTCGTGCAGGAATTCCCCAGGCCTAGGACACTAAATAACCCAGGCTCTAAGCCTGACTAACACCACTCACTGAAGAATAGCTCCAGACAGCCATGGAGCCATGCTAGACCCTGGACAATCTCCTGACCTATCAATGCTGTGTCTTCAGAGGCCTTTTGGATCCTGTGACCAGGTAGGCTGGTCCAGATGAGAAGACTAGCACTGGGGCCCATGCCATGTGCAAAAGCCATCAAAGAAATTACCACTTGAAGGTCCTCAGAGGGCAAAATGTAGGTTAGATTTAAAAAAAAAAAAA
>PVIC010014759.1:21530-36215 GCA_004025085.1 Thryonomys swinderianus | reverse complement strand
CCCTTTCAATTTCATTAAAGAGATTGAGAAGTACTAGTATTAACTCTTCTTTAAAAGTTTTGTAGAATTCAGCAGTGAAGCCATCAGGACCAGGGCTTTTCTTTGTTGGTAGGTTTTTTATTACATTTTCAATTTCCCAGATTGATATCGGATTGTTTAACATTTTTATATCCTCTTCATTCAGCTTTGGAAGTTCATAACAGTTGAAGCAACCTGTATCCAGCACCAGAAGTGCCTTATGCTGGAGTTGCAATTAACTCTTTTCATTAAAGAAAGTCTTCTGGGTGTGATGGTGCGTTCCTGTCATCCAGTCTGAGACAGGATGGTCACAAATTCAAGGCCAGTCTGGGTGATGTTATGAGATCATCTCCAAATTTTAAAAAGAGCCTGTGGTATAGTGTGGCAGTGGAGCCCTTGCCTCCTCCAGACCACAGTTGGAGCAGCACATATCAGCTCCTTAAACGTAGGATACATTTAATGTACCAGTGAACATAATCCACAATTCCTTTTGAAACACTAGAGGCCAGTGCATTTTGGATTTGGAAGTTGCTGAATTACTTGTATTTTTGAAAGGTACTGTAGTACAGAGAACTCTCAATAATAAAATATAAAATGCCTACAGGAAACCAGATGATAGTGGGATAAGTAAAAGCTATAAATTGCTGTAAGTCAATTCAGGTCAGAATGTCCTGCTGAATGAATTGTGGGTGCCAAACCAGAAGTCTTTTTTTCAGAGACATGTGGGTTTGATGAGTATTCAAAAACCAATGAGAAAAGAACAGACTGACTTCCCTTATTCTCTGGTCACCCTAGACCACAGAGACTACGATTATATGTGTGTGTGGTTTCCACTGAGTGAAGGCAAATCTTTACACGGCTGCTTTCACCTGTACTCCCTGGGACAGGACCTGCATTCTATGGGGGGGCCAGCGTTTCAGTGTGAAGCAGGCATGGCCCAAGGGCCGCATGCAGGCATGGACAGCTAGTAACACCCCTTGAGTTCGTAAACTCAACATGTCATGCGATTTTTAGGGAGTTTTTCATGACTTAATTGTATAGGCAGCAGAGGCTGTGAAGGGCACTGCCTCCCATACCTGCCACACACTGTAGAATAAAAACTCACACATGGCCAGGTGTGATAGTGCACACCTGTAATCCCATCATCTGGGAGGCTGAGGCAGGAGGATCATCCTGGGTTATATGGGGAAACCTCTTATCCAAAAAGCAAAACAAAACAAAGGAACCCACCCATACCAGCTATTACCTGGACTAGAGTGATTTGGGGAGTGAAACGTGGCAACTGCCAATAACAGTATTCCAGCCTGCCTACACATGTGCCCCTGAGACAGACCTGCACCATGGCGCTTCAGTTCATGGAATGTGCCTCTTCAAGCTGGCATTGAGCCCCTGAATTTGGCTCCTCCTACTACTCTGTCCTGTGACACAGCCTCATCCTCCTCGCTGAGTGCCATCTAGAGTAGCAGCAGCAGCATTCGGTGCTTTCAAGAACAGCTCCCCAAACTGGGTGTGGTGGTACATGCTGCAGTCCTAGCACTTGGGAGGCTGAATCAGGAGGATTGCCTCAACCTCTGGGCCAGCCTAGACTGCACACAGAGAGCCTGTCTTAAACAAAACAAAAAAGATGTGTTATGTGCATATACCAAATCATGTTCTACAAGTATATACTAAAAACATTATTAAGGCCCTATGAAAGGTCAGAACTGTGAAGAATGCAGTGGGTTGCTTAGTTCAAATTAGCTTCCTGTCTCTGCATACTGAGGAAACATTAAATGCTTGAATAACAATGTTATATTGCATTGTTTTGAGACAGGGTCTTGCTATATATAGTTCAGGTTGGCTTCAAACTCGCAGCAATCCTCCTGCCTCAGCCTTGTGAATGCTGAGACTACAGGTATGGGCTACCACATTGTATTGGTTTAGTATTAGAAGGGGTTTAGACCCTCTGTTCAGCTTCTCCAAGCAAATGAAGCCAAGTACCTTAGCTAATTGCACACATAACAGATCCCTTAATCTTTGTAACTTTTTACTATGTTGTGATTTCAGGTTTATAATTGCAATAACATAAGGAACTTGCATTTCCCCTTCGCCCAGATTTACTAGTTGTTTGCATTTCACTGCCTTGCTTTGTCTCTATATGTGTATGTGATGATAACTTTTATTTTCTGAATTATTTGCCTTTGGCCCTGTAGACTTTAGTGTATATTGCCTAAGAACAAAGACCTTCTCTTGGGTTTTTATATCTTACCACTACCTGTCCTTGCCCTAATACAGTGTTTACTAGCATTTAAAGAGTGAAGGAATGGAAATTTTATAGATCTAGGGAATTTGTTAAAAAGTTGTCACAGCATTCATAGACCCTGCTGAGACTAAACCCACCCTGCAAGGTATAGAACTGGGTCATTGTGGGAATCTACCTATCCTTTCTGGGGAAGATATGAGTGTTGTCACAGTTTCAGAGTCAGACAGCCAGATGTGGTGACACAGGCCTATAATCCCAGCACCCGAGAGGCTGAGGCAGGATGACCATCAAGAGTTTGAGGCCAGCTTGAACTACAGTCGCAAAACCTTGTCTAAAACAAAACAAAACCTAAAAAGCCAAATGGGTTTTGGATGTACCAGAGCCTGAGGCAGGCATGTTTTTGTTTTGGGGTTTTGGTTTAGTTTAGCTTGGGTTTGTTTGTTTTTGTTTTGAGACAAGATCTCACTATGTAGCCCATGCTAGCTCGAGTTCACAGTGATTCGCCTGCCTCAGCCTCGAGTGCTAGAATTACAGGAGTGCACCACACACACCTGGTTTTTGAGGCATGTTTAAGAGCAGTGGTAAAGGCCATTGTGCCTGAGCATAGTGGGTAGGAAGACAACAGTAGGTCACGCAGGCCAGGGAGCCCATCCACGGGGCTCCCAGGCCACTGGAGGAATAGTAGCTATACTGAGTGAGAGAGGGCGCAGGGGAGGGAAGAGGGAGTAGAGATGACCCTCTTTAGATCTCAGCCCTGGGTACTGTAGTTACGCAGAAAGCCATATAGCTTCTTGGACTCCGGTTAACCAGCACCCGCAGCCCTGAGCGCCTGTCCCGCCCACAACCTGCCCAGCACAGAGGTCTCCAGGCTGGCCCTTACTGTGCCGCCTTACCTTGGCCACAGCAGCCATCACTGTCGTGACCAAGGAGCCCACACCCTCTGCCCAGCTGTGCTGCCAGGCCGCCACTGCCACTCTCCCTTCTGCAGCCGGTCCAGGTGGGGCATTTGGGACTGGCCCAGTGAGCCAGAGGCCCAGGGCAGGGGACAGAGACAAGAGGTGCTCTGTGCTCAGTCCCGGCTCGAGGCGCACAGTGCTTGCTCCCTCTCCAGCTCCGCTTCCCTCCCTCCCCAGCTCCGCTTCCCTCCGAGAGATGGGAGAGATGGGAACTCGCTGTGCAGGCTGAGGCATCTCACCGATGTGAGCGTGGTCGTGAAGGTAACCAAGGGTCTGCAGCTCCGCTTCTGTTGGGGCCCCAGTTTTTCTTTCAGCTGGCATCGGCATGTCAACCCCACACTCCAAACTCCCCCACACTTCAGCATGTTCCCCTGCTGCTTCTTCACCGTGCTTCCAACAGAGCAGCTGGAAGCGCGGGAGGGGGTGCATGGTGGGCGTGAGGAACATGCTTTCACTCCTGCCCGTTCATTGTTTTCATGCAAAATCCCACATGTGCAGTGCACGCAGCAGAAGTCTTCACAGCCAGCGTCTCCCGGCTGCGTCTCCCACTCCTTCCCTTCTCTCTCCTTCTGGCTTCTACTGGAGTGTCAATCCACTTGGGGCTGCACAGATAGGCTCGAAAGATTTTTGTGTATAGCTCATAGGGCAAATGAGGCGTGGCCCTGGGGAACGAGCCCTGGGTTCACCTGCTGCTGCCGTCCGGGCTGGTTCTAGTGAGCAAGAGAAAAATATGAAAAATTTGCTCACTCCTGGCGTGGTGGTACTTGCCCGTAATTCCAGTGCTTGGGAGGCTGAGGCAAGGCAATCACCACCAAGTTCAAAAAGGATCTGTCTCAAAAAGACAAGTAACACCATCAAAGAAAAGTTTGCTTAGTATGCTCCCGGCCCAGTGTGCCAGAAAGGCCATGTGCTCTCTGGGGTCAGCCATTTTCCTCCTGCAGCCAAGCAAATGCTATCTCCCCTGTGCGCTTAAATTGGCATAGTGCTGGGACAAGGTGTCCTGGAGTCATGGTAAATTATATCCTGGCTTCAAAATGAACCTGTCCTGGCTGGAAGTAGCTCAGAAGAACGGCACTCTCCTAGCATGCCCAAGGCCCCAGGTTCGCTGCAAAGCACTGGAAAAAAAAATCAGCTAGGTCCGGAGGGTTAGCTCAGTGGTTCCGGTGTGGTGCCTGCCTCGCAAGGGCAAGGTCCTGAGTTCGATCCCTGGTAACCACATACAATGCTGGGCATGGAGACTCATGCCCACCAGCAAGCAATACCACATACCACAGTGCCGGGTGTGGTGGCTCACGCCAGTAATCCCAGCACTCAGGAGGCAGAGGCAGGAGGATTGCTGAGTTCAAGGCTTGCCTGGACTACATAGTGAGCTCAGAGCCAGCCTGAACTACAAAGCGAGACCCTGTCTCAAAAAAAAAAAAATCAGCTAATAAACTTGTTCTCGGATAAAACCTCTCTTTTTCTGATTTACAGCTACTTTCCAGTTTTCCAAATCCTTCAGGCCCCACACCTCCCTGATTGTTGTCACTTGAAAGTAGTAAAACTGCCTACTATATAACATGTATTTTTTAAAAAGGGCTTGAGAGGGCTGGAGGGTTAGCTCAGTGGTTCCGGCGCCTGCCTCGCAAGCGCAAGGTTCTGAGTTCAGTCCCCGGTAACCACATATAATGCTGGGCATGGAGACCCACACCCACCAACAATCAACACCACATACCACAATGCTGGGTGTGGTGGCTCACGCCTGTAATCCCAGCACTTGGGAGGCAGAGACAGGAGGATTGCTGAAGTTCGCAGCGGCTTGCCTGGGCACCATAGTGAGCTCAGGGCCAGCCTGAACTACAAAGCGAGACCCTGTCTCAAAAAAAAAAAAAAAAAAGGGTTTGAGAGCCTGGCATGGTGGAGGATGCCTGTCATTCCA
Organism: Thryonomys swinderianus; assembly: GCA_004025085.1. Classification (NCBI taxonomy): domain Eukaryota; kingdom Metazoa; phylum Chordata; class Mammalia; order Rodentia; family Thryonomyidae; genus Thryonomys; species Thryonomys swinderianus. Next base: position 31,081 of record PVIC010014759.1, on the reverse strand, counting down.
GCACTTAGGAGACTGAGGCAGGGGGATCCCCTCAAATTTGAGGTCAGCTTAGGCTGCATAACGAGCTCAAAACCAGCCTGGACTATGTAACAAGACCCTGCCTTTAAATAAATAAATTATGTATATATTTTTTTAATTGAAAAACAAATTTGTAACTTCCTCAGCCTAACATCTGCTTGCTGCAGACACTGCACTGCTGCTCCAGAGAGGCTTGGGAAGGGCTGGGGATGTGGCTCAGTGGTGGTACCACCACCTTGCAAGCACAAGGTCATGAGTTCAATCCCTAGTACTACAATAAAGCCAGCAAGAAAGCAAGCCAGACAGGCCTGGGCAGCAGGAGAGCTGACAGGCCAGGACTAAGGAAGGTGTCCTGTCCAGAAAGACAGATCTACGATGTGCCGCCATCTCTGCTTGCCCTTGCAGTCTGGTGGAGTGTGGAAGAGCGGCCTGAGCAGTTAATTGCTAGAAAATTAGAGAGAAGCAAAGCAGAGAGCTGCACTTTCACACCCAGCGGGCCGTCTCTAGGATGCCAAGGCGAGCCTGAACTGCACAGCCCCGGGCGGGGGATGTGCCTGGCAAACACAAGGTCCAGAATTCATTCTCCGATTCTGCCAGAAGACAAGGGTGTGGGGAGGATGGGGGATGATTTTTCTTCTGGTACTAGGGATTGAGCCTCAGTTTTGGACTGAGCTACATCCCCTGTGCCCCTTCCCCCTTTTTAAAAACAGAGTCTCACTAAGTCCCCATTTCCATTTTGAGGGAAGAAAAAAATGTCTTCAGTTGATTTGCTTCCCACCCTCCTGCTCACAGTGAGTTTCTCAAAAAAGCTGGAGTTGCTTTTACAGATCAGTTCATTTCTTTTCATGTTTCTGTGCCAGTCTCACGCGGACCTTTGTGCTTTCTCATCCCTGAGTCCGTCCGGGCCTTTAAGGGGGTGCGTGAGTGTGTGTGTGTGTGTGTGTGTGTGTGTGTGCGCGTGCGCGTGTGCGTGTGCGTGCGTGTGTGTAGCGGCTGGGACTGGGACGTGCTCCCAGGCCTGTCGGCCAATGCCACTCAGGTCTGGGTCCCGGAAAGTTGACTTCCTCCTTGCACACACTTCGCAGCCAGGGTGAGTGAGTCAACGTCCGAATGATTTCACTGTCCCGCGTGGGCTGTTTGGCTGCGACTTTGTGTCAGAGCCCAGCCGCCAGCTGCTCTGAGCTGGGTCTCCCAGCGTTCAGTCTCCCCCACTCCCAGGTGGAGCTTGGGAAGGGTCACCCTTCCCGGGCCCTTCTCCGTTTGTTGCCAAGACTGCCCCTGCTTGCTATGAGAAGCAACCAAAGACAAGGAGCCATTTTTCTCCGGGAAAGCTTGGCTGTCCTAGTCCTTGGAAAAGAGGGCCAGACAGTAAGAGATGCTGTGACCCAGAGTGGGCTGCGCGGACACTTCAAGAGGGACCTCGTACAAGTATATAGCGTTTAACCCTTAACACTAAGGAAACCAGCAAAAAGATGAGATTCGAAAAAATGACACTGTGTTTGCTCAGTCTGTCAAAACAAATCACCACCAACTAAGTGCTTTTAAAACCACAGAAATTCGTCATCTCAAAGTCCATTCATGGTTCTAGAAGTCCAAAGTCCAGGTGCCAGGAAGGCTGCCTCCCTCCGCAGAGAACCAGCTCCCTGCTGTTCCCCCCCACCCCTGGTCTCTTGCGACTCCCCAGCCTGCAAATGCTTCACTCCACTCGGTCCAGCCGGCCCAGCCGGCACCAGGCTTCTCCTCATGGGTGTGTGCAGATTGCCACATCTCCCTCTCCTTATAAGGACACCCATCACTGGATTCAGAGCCATCCTAATCCTGTATGACTTCATCTTACCTTGATCATATCTGCAGTTTCCGTTTCCAAATACAGTCACCCTCATAGGTGGCAGGAGTCGGGACTTTAACATACCTTTTTGGGAGATGTGCTGGAACCCATATCAGCCACCTCACCCAACATCACAACCCCTGGCTTCAGCTTGGTGAGCCACAAAAGCAGAGCTACAAGCAATGTGGACGTCAGCTTTGATCTGTCCTGGCGTTCTGGGCTCCAGCCTGTTAATAAAGCTCCGTAGAAGACAAGGTGTCTCCACCGCAGAAGTCAGTACTGCAGGGCAGGGGAAGTGGCTCAGTGGCACGGTGCCTGCCTTGTAAGGGCAAGGTCATAAGTTTAATCCTGATCCAAAAAAAAAAAAAAGTACTGTACCAGATAGGGAGAAGGAACCTCGGTGTCAACTTCCAGGGTTTACCTCCTAACTTTGTCTCCACCAACATTTCTTCTCCTCTCTGGGCCTCAGTTAGTTCAACTGTGAAATGGTAGTGCTAGTGGTAAGTACTCTGTAAGATCCTGCTTAGAACAGCTAAGGTCCACAGGTAATTATGATTGTCATAGTTGTCCACACTGACAGACTCACACTTTTGCTGCTTTAGGGGTAAGAAAGACATTGGTAGACACACTGGAAAATGTCCGGGTCCCCAAAACAGGAAGACCAGTTTCTGAGGAAGACAGACTGCTCAGGTTGTCACCATCTGTGGTCTGTAGGAAGAGGCCAGGCCACACCCCGGCTGCACACCACACCAGCCTGCCTCTGTCAGTGCGCTGTCTTGCCTGCTGGATCTGATTTGAGTGGATTCTGTCTGAAGAGTCAGTGTGTAGTCAATTTAACAGGGCATTTTGGGGCCAGGGCAAAGACAGGGACAACAGAACCAGCCCTGGTGAGGAACAGCAGCCACAGTGAGCCCAGCATGGCATGGCAGAGACTATAGCGGCTGGGACCGTGGAGAGCTGTGGACGCCTTGTGGCTGCCTTCCTCTGTGCTCTGGGAGGAAGGGGCTCCTCCTCCTCAGCCAGGCCACTGCCACCATTGCGGCTAGGGTGTGTTTTTATTTTCAAGACAGAGTTGTCCCATGCAGTCTCCTGCCTCAGCCTTCAGAATGCTGGAATTATAGCAATATATCTGCCCCCACCTTTATTGAGACAAGGTCTTATCATGTAGTCCAGGCTGCCCTTGATCCTGCCTCAGCTTCCTATGTTGGGATTACCGGTGTGAGCTACCATGCCCAGATTTTTTTTCCTTTTCTTTTTCTTTCTTTCTTTTTTAAACGCACTTGTTTGTTTGGTTTCTATCTTATTTCATCAATATTGAGGAATACACCCAGGCTCTTTTCACGAAGCTATATCCTGAGCCCTTTTTTATTTTTTATTTTGAGACAGTCTCACTAAACTGCTAAATTGCCTAGGTTGGGCTCAAATTTGCAGTCCTGCCTCGGCCTCCCAGGGTGCTGGGATTACAGGCCATGTGCTTGGATGGCTGTTTTTATTCATGGCCATGGAAGGAAGGCATTGGCTGGGGGGACCACTGGAGCTCCTCCCCACCAGGCCTGATTTAAAAATTATCTGAGGGTCAGAGTTAACTCAAGAGGGGCCAGGGCTGGAGGGCAGGGTTATTCCTGGGTATTTTTATTGTTTTTCTTCTTTCTGTCTCTCTTTCCTCCCTCCCTCCCCCCTTTCCTTCCTTCCTTGTTTCCTTCTTTTCTTCTCTTTCTTCTCCTCTTCCACAGGAAAGATTACTTTTTAGAAAAGAGGAAATGAGAGAGCTTTAAAGACCACAGTTTGCTGGCAGGGTGGGGAGGTTGGCAACAGATGAACAGGTGATGTGGGAGGTGTTTGAAGACCAGCTGGTAGAGGCAGTTGCACACTGTGTAAATTCACTAGAACTCACAGACCATGGCCCACAGCTGGAATCCCAGCACTGTGAGAGGCTGAGGTCAAGCCCAGCCTGGTCAACTTATTGAGATCTTATCTCGAAATAAAATATGAAAAAGGGTTGGTGATATACCACAGTGCATAGATTCAGTCCCCAGTTCCACAAACATGCACACATGCACACAGCTGTTTAGAACACTTGTAAAGTGAATTCTCTGAAAGCTACAAATGGTATTTTTTTGAGGTACTTTTTAGAAGGTCCTCAGTGATAAAAAGAGGACGAACTGAAGCTGTTGCCTTTCCGTGACTGAAGTTTAATCCATCCCTTGCTGGACCTTGGTTTCCCCATCTGTGGCATCATGCTGACCAGGGCGCTAGAGCTGTGATTTCTCAACGTGCCTCCGAAGGCCTTATGGGCCCTTGAGGGGCCTCAAGCACACTTCGAGCTTTGCCTTTGCCACAGAGCACTCTGTCTTCCTGTCTTTGTGTGGAGAATTTCCTCCCTCCAGCCCACAGAGCAAACATGGCCAGGAACAATTGGAAAGTCCGGCTGGCCAGGCCTGGTTTCCCCCAGTTCTGGCCCTTCAGCCCAAACCAGGCGAGCAGCCAGGACTCGGCTCCAGAGAAACTACCATTGCAGAGGGGATGAACCGAGCTCCTCTGGAAGGACTCTCCTTCCTCTCCACCAACAGCCAGACAGGCAGCCTCAGCCCATTTTACAGAGAAGGAAGCAGAGGCACCAAGACGCCCTTGTCTGTGGCAGCACTGCCACTGTCAGTTGAGCTTCCTGCGTAACCACTGCTAGGAAGAGGCAGCGCAGAGCATGCTGGGACTGGGGCTGTCCTGCTGCGCTACTCCCCTTTCATTTTTTAAAAAATCGTTATTGGTGGGCTGGAGGGTTAGCTCAGTGGTTCTGGCTCCTGCCTCGCAAGCGCAAGGTCCTGAGTTCGATCCCTGGTAACCACATACAATGCTGGACGTGGAGACTCACACCCACCAGCAATCAATACCGCATACCACAGTGCTGGGCGTGGTGGCTCACGCCTTTCATCCCAGCATTTGGGAGGCAGAGGCAGGAGGATTGCTGAGTTCCAGACTTGCCTGGGCTATATAGTGAGCTCAGAGCCAGCCTGAACTACAAGGCGAGACCCTGTCTCAAAAAAAAAAAAATCGTTATTGGTACAGTGTATATACACACCAGGATCACACTCAATATTGAGAATTTGTACCAGTATATGACACGATTTAATTCTCCTTTTTTCCCCTTCCCCTACCCCCCACAGCCCCCACCCTCTAAATACATAAGCTTTGTTTCCCTTTTATTAATTACCATCACATTTTTTCTTACCCCTTATTACTCACCCTCCACCCCATTTCCCTTTGAATATGTTCTATTTCACGATATCCATCATACATTCTAGAACTCATTAACATCTCCAGAATTTCACACCAGAGAAAAGATCTATTTACACATCAGTGACCTATTTATTTCAGTTATGAATATGCCCGGAAGTTATGTCCATTTGAGTATAAATGAGTCAAACTTATCATTCTTTAAGTCAGAGTAATACTCCTTGTCAGAACACTGAGGCCTACACCTCACTCTCTGCTTCCCGGGTGGGCACCAGAAGCCAAGCCGGCCCTCGCTGGGCACCAACTCTGCCTGTGGCTTCATTGTGCCTTCTCAATCTCTAGAATTGTGAGGAGATGCATGGCTGTGTTTGCAAACCACCTTTTTTTATTAGCCCGAACAGGCTAAGATGTCGGGCTTTCCCCTCCAGGGTGGTGGGGAGCCACAGCAGTATCTTGAGTGGGGGTGGGATGAGCAGTTGTGTTTTTGTTTTAATTTTTGTTAACACATGTTTGTGGTACATAATAATCACACTCATCGTGGGGGGCGTTGGCACAAGTACATAAAATGGCTTCTTTTTTTTTTTTTTTTGGAGACAAGGTCTCACTTTGTAGTTCAGGCTGGCCCTGAGCTCACTATGTAGCCCAGGCAAGCCTGGAACTCAGCAATCCTCCTGCCTCTGCCTCCCGAGTGCTGGGATGACAAGCATGAGCCACCACACCTGGCACTGTGATATGTGGTACTGAGTGCTGATGGGCGTGAGTCACCACACTCGGTATTGTTGTATGTGGTTACTGGGATCAAACCAAAGACCTTGTGCTTGCTGGGCAGGCGCTGGAACCACTGAGCTAAATCTCCAGCCCCCAAGATGGCTTCATTCTTTTTCTGTACCCTTCCTGTCCCCTCCCTCCAGATATGGCTTTAAAAAGGATGGCAGATCCTGAATGGAGGGAGGACGGTCAGGTCACCCATCAGATGGGCTGGGAGGAGGGAGGACTGGAGGGGAAGCCTCATTCAGCCCAGCACAGCCCCAGGACCTCAGCAGAGCATTTCAGCTGGAGGTGGAACACTAACCCTTTCACCTCTTCCCTGCCCTCCTTCCTCACTGTTCCTGACGCTTGCCCCCTCCCTGGGCCCCAGAAGGAGCTGGGCTGCCTGGTAACCTCCAGGGAGCATCCACTTCCTGGCATGCTGCTCCTCCAGTGAAGAGTTGTAGCCAGTTTCTTCCATAGGTAGCAGGAGAGCGGAGTGGTGGGAACAAAGGACGGGCAGCAGGGAAGGAATGGGGTGTGGCCTTGGGCCGCTGGGCGCAGCCAGGCGGAGCGTCCTGAAACTGCTCCTTGGGTTGACTCAGGCCCTCTGGCCTTTCTTATCAGGCCCTTGAGCGATAAGGGACCAGTTCCTGGGCCGAGGGTTCTAAGCCTTTGTTTGGGGCCGCCAGGAAGTGACTTACGGGCTTTGCAGAGGCTTAAGGAGTGGGTTGAGTCACAGGGCGAGGGCTGGGTGCGGTGGGCCGCCTGCGCCATCCAGTACCAGCAGGCCAGTCAGATGGAGGTCCCTCAGGGAGCGTGTCTGACCTCTGCACCCTCCTGACTGCAGGCCGCAGTGAGCACTCCTCACCCCACTGGTTTAAGATGGGAGGGTTGGCCCTGGGCGTCTCCTCTTTACTTTTCAAATAAGAAATGCATCTGGATATTATTCCCCCCACACACAATATATTAACCGTTTGCCAAACACTGGACCCTAAGGGCTCCACCTGTGTAGTCTCTGGTGACAACCCCTGCAGGGCTGTCCACCTTTTTAACCACTGTCCACCTTTTGCAGGTGGAGCCGGCTGAGGTGCAGGGAAAAAAAATTGCTCAGATTCACTCAGCTGTGAAACAGGAGATTCAGGATTCCAGCCCAGTTCAACATTCATAAACAACTCGTTTGAAAATCCAAGACAACAGGAGGGGAAAGTAGGACAGGGTTAGGTTCCAGGTTTTGTGGAATACATAGGGTCCCTCAAGGAGCCCAAAGAAACCACCTTTCCACCTTAGTGGTCCTGAGAGGAGAGGGTGTCCTCAGCGGTGTAATGAACCAGGGATCAGACCAGTGTTCTCCACAGGCCAGACAGACATTAGGTGAGTTACCTGAGTTGCAAATGAGCAGTTAAGTGACCCCGGTTTGTCTGGCAGGCCCTTCCTTCAGGCTCTTGAACGGAAGAGGGTGTGGTGCTTGAAGATGACCTAAAAGCCTAGGAAATTCCCAACCCAGTGGGACCGACCAGGGCCTATTAGTCAAGACAGAAAAGCAATTCCAAAAAAGGGAAGGTTCTGACTCATGTCTCTGAACTGCCTATTGTCATCAGGACTGCCCTGTCAGCTTTTATCAGTCAGGTCAGGCATTTTTCCCTATATGGAACCAAGATGTCCACTGGGTACCACCGGGTCAGCTCCAGGCAGTGGGATATCTCCGGCTGAGAAGCCCCAGGGGAAAAAAAAATTGTTTGGCTCGAGTTGCATGCCAGCCCTGAACCAATTACCGGGATCTGGGGAGAGAAGGGCTCTCTAATTGGTCAAGCCAGTCTTTTTTTTTTAATCCAAAATGTGTGTATTGGGGTGGCTTCCCATTCATGTTGATTCAGGCTACTGCTACTGCTCCTTCCTCCTGAAGGGATGTTCTCGCTTTTCCTCTTGTCAACTGGCAGAGGGCAGTGGAGCAGCCAACACACAAAACTACCATCTGTGCATGGCTGGAGACCGTGGTGATTTTCATGTCTGTGAAGTAGGAACTGGGCGGTCAAGCCAGTCTTGCCTGCCCAGCTTGCAGTTGATCCCGTGTGAGGTAGAGATCACAGCCAAACCTCAGGGAGTAGGTGGGAAGAGAGAAGAGGCAGAAGCTGCCAAAGAAGTGAGACCCTGCTGCCCTGGGGCTCAGCCCTTGCCTTGGCTGCTTTGCACACTCGGGCTGTACTCGCTGTTCTTGTCAGGCTGAGGGTACCCCAGGATGGGCCGCCAGTGTGTGTGGGGTCTCTAGAACTGTGAGAAAATTTCTCTTGAGGAGCTGGGGATACATTTATGCAGTAGAATACTTGCCTAGAACCTGGTAAGATCCCCAGCACCCTAAAATAAATAAGTGATCCAGTAAAGTGTACTTCGTTAGCAGTGGCTGAAACAGAAGGAGACAGGGGCCACAAGCTTTGAAGAACAGTTTGACCGGTATGCTTAGCAGGAGTACACTGAAACAGATTCACTGTTCTCCCTCTGGTTGGTGACAGTGGGAGCGTGGGGTTCCACTCCTAGACAGTCACACCCTGGCCCAAGCACTGCCGTCCCCACCTGCTGGTATAGGCAGAGGACTCTTGGGCAGGTCTTGAGCTATCACTGACTTCCGTGTGACTTGGTGTGAGTCCTCCCTTCCCTGGACTCTTCCCTTTCTGAAAAATGGAGATAACTGTAAGGTTTTTGCCAGAGCCAAAGGAAATTATCGCAAAATCTGACCCTTACTGGGCCGGAGGGTTAGCTCAGTGGTTCCGGCACCTGCCTCGCAAGCGCAAGGTCCTGAGTTCGATCCCCAGTAACCACATACAATGCTGGGCATGGAGACTCATGCCCACCAACAATCAACACCGCATACCACAATGCCAGGTGTGGTGGCTCACACCTGTAATCCCAGCACTCAGGAGGCAGAGATAGGAGGGTTGCTGAGTTTGCGGTGGCTTGCCTGGACACCATAGTGAGCTCAGAGCCAGCCTGAACTACAAAGTGAGACCCTGTCTCAAAAAAAAAAACAAAAAAAAAAACTGACCCTTACTAAGCACCTGTGCGTTTGTGCATGTTTTATGTTGTCCTGAAAAGAGGAGACAGTTCCTTCTCCTCTTCTCTTTTGTTCTGGTTTGTTTGTTGAGACATTTCTTGTTATGTATTCTGAGGTGAACTTGAACTCATGGTGTAGCCCAGGATGGTCTCAAACTTGTGACCAGCCTCCTGAGAACTGAGATTACAGGTGTGTGCCACCACAACAGGTAAGCTTCTTTTCTCAACCCTCTTACAGAGGAGTTAACTGAGCCCAAAGGTGGGCACATCCTACCTTACAGTGGGGACCAGGGCCAAGAACGGCCACTCCTAGCCACCAGCTTTTCCCCGCACCTCCCCTGCGATGCTGGGAAGGCAGGACAATGTACACCTCATTTCCGGAAAAAAGAAAAGTGAGGCTTGGAGGGTGGGCTGGCATCATACCCCAGTGAAATGATGGATGTGGCCAGCTTTGTCACCTAGGGCTACATGAGTAATTGGCTCCTTAGCCAACAAGTCGTGGGTCCAGACGAGCAGGTTGCTGGTGACCGCAGTGTGGAGAAAGCTGCCTCCTTGCCAGAACAGAGTCCTGGAAACTGACTGCCCAGAGAACACAGCAGCCATTCTTCGAACTTGTGCTCAAAAGCTCCCGGCTTTGGGCCGGAGGGTTAGCTCAGTGGTTCCGGCGCCTGCCTCGCAA